>NQII01002846.1:0-32729 GCA_002778355.1 Clitarchus hookeri | reverse complement strand
AAGGAATACTGGTTAGTCAACAAATGGCCGCTCTACTTTCGCCTTGAGCGGGATTGTGTAACTATCCAAAAGACGTTGAAATCTAAATACGTTAGCATCACGTCATTAATAATTGGCATAATACGATAAAATTCTTTTCGACAACCATTTGTAAGCGATAAATTAACAATTACGTTAAAACTTTAGAACTATTTACTCTCTTTGTGCTGGCAACCTGACGGCCTAACTGTATCCGCGCTCGCCGCTGCTTGTAATGTTATATGCATGTAGCTAACGGCTAGGGTGTTTTTTCAAAGGTTGATTTTCAAAAGTCTCTTCCAGTCGTGAACTGACTATACTTGCAAAAACGTAACGTTTTATACGTTCGCGTGATCTTTCGTCTATGCAAGTAGGGCGGATCACTACGCGATAATCGTGATAGACAATATATGACAAAGATATCAACGCATACGCTCTATTTTTTAGTGGAGGATTTTTGGAACCTCTTCTTAGTTTCTTTTCATGAACCATTGTATCCTTCCGCCACTTCAACAGAGTACTGTTGGCATTGACAAAATAATAAGTAGCCATGAGTACAGTGTCTTAACGCTATACATCTGTCATAGTTACGCCTGTTCTTAATCTGTATGTTTTAAACGAAGTTTCCGACTGACTCACTAACCCACTCATCAACGCACAGCCCAAATCACTCGCTGCAAAATCATGAAAATTCAGGAATAGCTTCCCTTAAGGTGGAGGCACCCGGCAAGAAAGGAGTTTACGAAATTTAACTCCTAAGAGGGTGGAAAGGGGTGAAATGTTTTTTTTTCTCGTGGACTCCTCAATGGTACATTATATGGTGAGATATTGTTCTGATCTTAGCTGTAAAAGGCACTCTATAAAATTGTCTAATAACTAATTTAAGAATATTTTGGAATTCAAACCCTATGGGCATGAAAAGGGTAAACATGTGTTTTTGAGGACTTCTCAATCATTTATTGATGTTAGCTTAAAAAAAGCAGCCTATACAATTACCTGAAATTTTTTTTTTTTAGGATTGTTTGACATTCAACCCTAAGAGGACTTCTCAATAGATCAGTAACCGGATGAGATATCGTTATGTTCTTTGCTTAAAAAAGGTTAGTTATATAAATACCCATAAACGAATTTCAGTATTTTTCTGAATTAAAATCCCTAAGAAGGTGAAAAAAAAATTCTAATATGTTTCCTATTTATGTTACTTACATTACATCGTTTTCATGCCTGTGACCTTCAAACCAACATTTTCTGTAAAAACTTAGCAAACGAAAAACGTAAGAATAGAAATGAAACCTGTCTCTTACAGAGAAATGAATGTTTAATTTTCCTTACAATTGCAAAAATAGTTGTCAGAACTGAACAGGATCAATAATTAAATAGCTGACTGTATTTTCATAGACATCATTGTCAGTGAAATACATTGCCTATGATATTTTCTTCATGAAGTTCTCTATACTTGTATATTATATAATATACAGTTTATTCTAAAAGTTTGAGAACACCCAGTCAGGAACAGGAATTCTATGTATGAAAGGCTTTTTTTTTTCTTTCCTTTTTTACCACCTAATACAGTCTCTAACTGTTTTTACCATTGGTTTAATAAATGTTAAAAATAATCTGTGACGCCTCCTGCGGCTTTAAGATACATATATATTCTTGTAAGCATACTGCTGTTGGAGATCGTAACGTTTAAGTGTATTGTAAAATAGCTGAAATCCATCCCATCTTGTCTGCTCGTTCTGTTTTCGCGTTCCATTTCCATTTTTCTACGTATTCATGCATTGTTGAACGAACCTAAGAATCCACATATAGTAGCATTTTATGTATAGTTCTTATAGAGGAATATGCAATTTTTATTACTTATTTAAAAAAGATCATGACTTAATGAAGAACGAACATTTTTTAAAGCTATTCTTGTGAAAATGTTTTATTTTGCATATACAATAATACAAAACTAGTTCACTATTCAATCGTTTAATACCAGTGGCACATTGCGTGAAAATTGCTGGTTGTCTTAAATTTTCGGTATAAACTGTTTAATATATTAAAAAAATATTAATATATATTATATGAGTAGAGGAATTATGGGGACTTTGGCACATCGGGACATGGGGTCGGAGCGTCGTAACTGTTCGTGCTCTGTCATTCTCGTTGGCAGGCGGCCATAATGGATTAATATAACCTTGACCTTGAACTTTGACGTTGTCCCTAGTGACCTTTTACCTGTACCCCGGTGACCTTTGACCTTAATGCCCAAAAAATAAAAAAAATATCTAAAAAAATTATAGTAAAATATTAAAAGCTATTAAAATTTTTTTTAAAAATTCTTCAAAAATGTATCTAAATAATACATTTACAAAAATTTTAATTTCCGGATGTCCCCCACACCCCCTCCTCCAATATTTATTCACTTATCTTGGTAGGTGCTGTCCTCCATCTTGGTAGGCGTCACAGACACCGTCCGCCATCTTGTTTTATGTATGTAATTTAATTTACATTGCTAGTGCTATCCCCAGCACCGCGCCCAGCAGATGACTGACCCCCTCCACTCCCACTTCCCACATATTTTACTGACTAGTTGCCCCACCCATGATTCTCATTGGTTAATAGCCGATCCCTTTACAATATGTTTAATTTCTCCGCCAATGTTTCTCATTGGCTAATTACTTGGGTGTTTTCGAAAACCTTCGTTCAACCAATAAGTCAATTCCCTTCCGCCCCCTTCCAATATATTTAATTGCTCCGTAAAATGTTTTTCATTGGCTAATTATTCGGAAGTTTTCAGAAACCTTCGTTCCAACCAATCGGCGGGCTATTTTAATAGGAAGGGCGAAATAATTTCCCCCCTTTAAAAATTTTTATAAGACGCCCCTGAGTCCCCTCAAAAAAATCAGTCATTTTTATAGATCTTACAAATGTACGCGTGTTGTCCGAGCGGCCATAAAATCCTTTCGGCCATTTTGGCATTTGGAAGGGTGCGGGTACATATTTCTTTATGAATAATGGATGTAACTAAAAACAAACCTCAAGTGTGATTAGGTATCTTGGTTTATGTTGTTTTAAGACTTGTTACGATTACGACTATACGCAAGGCGGGCTCTAAAAAACACTGAAAGGAAGTAATTAACAAAAAATATTTTTGTAGATTGGTGATGTGACAGCCGTATAGAAAATAAACCTTTCAGACTTGGCATCAGTTGCTTATCTAACGAAGGCGGTGAAGGTCTCAGTTTTTCTACAGCCTGCGATGCTTTCAGTAACTAGGGGAGATACCTGATGTTTGCGCAGGTATTAGGGGCCTTGAGGTACATCTACGTCACCTTGCGATAATTTCAGAATTCTCTGGTCAGTTGGTCCAGTGACGCCGAGTAGTGTGTCGATACCGCTGACGAACAGTGATGATCACTGGCACTCATTTCCGCCGAGCTGCCGAGTGACACACTGCATGAGTGAAGACTAGTTACTGACAAAACCTACTCTACTGGGGCTCACAGATAGTGCTACGAAAGTGAAAGGAAATATCACTGGCCAGTTCAAGTCATGTGTTCTCAAAACTTATTTGCAGAAAGCAATGTAATACTAAGTGTATAAAAATATAACTTACAACACGCTGTGTATTGCTCCACCTTGTGTAAAAATTAACATTGCCACGGATCTCATATATTTATTCATCCGCCGATCAAGTCAAACTGTGAAATTATTAGAAAAGTAAATATTTTACAAATCAGATAATTTCTACACTCTGAGTTTGGATAGTTTTAATATACCTGATTGATTTCATTGCATGATCAGTGACGCTAATAAACATTCACAAAGATAGTCGCGTTCCTCATTTCCTCGGACGTGGTGGAGCGTGACGTAAAAATAATACGTGACTCTCGGAAGGACAGAAATAAATACGCTTAAAACTATAATTGCATTACGCACACTTTTTTGCCATTTATTTAAAGCTCTAAATATGTGATGGAATATAATAACTAAAAAAAGGTGCACGACAACAGAACACTGATGAGGATCGTACATCGATGGCACGGCCAACCTCCTGGTTCGAGTGAAATTGTTTACGATGGCGTCGCTTGACGCGTTTCATTCACCGCCTTCTCGTCTCCGCTCGCATCACTGTGGTTCTCCTGCGCTGTAAAAAAATATTTGAAGAGGAAAATTACTCTACACATGAAGGCGAAAAGTTGCAATTACCTGCAAAGAATAATTACTCTAACAAAATTCCAATTTCGAGTAATGGTGTATCACACGAATGTAACAAACTGTTATACACGTGTTTGCGGGTGAAATATCGCAAAAAATGGGAATGACATCATACATTTTTCAACATTGCCACGTGATGTCACAGTTCAGTGTGATGACACTCAACAGCGTTTTTTTTAAAAGAACTACGTGCATTGGCTGGAAAATATTAAACTGCAAATATTAAAGTAAAAAAAAATATTTTTAATTTTTTTCCAGTCAAGGACTTACCTTCCACGTAAATACTTTGAACGTCATAAAACCTATTATATTACACAGTTTTTAATGTCTTCGTTTATTTTCTGTTTCCTTAAAACGTCCGTGCATAAGATATAAAGCCTTTAAGTAAATAATAACACGTGAATAAATATACATGATTCATAACGGTGTATGCACAGAATATTTTAAACATTTTCTTAAGTTTTATGAGCTAATTGTGCAACTGTTGTGTTGAAGTGTTTTCTTTAACTTTAATACATTTTTGTCGGCTGATTCTGAATCTGCTAAAATCTCCAATTTTCGATAGTTGGCTTCAATCTCCGGCCGAGTCACTCCCGGATTTTTGGAAGTGGCAATCATGCCGGACCATGACGCTGATCGACGGGTTTCCTCGGAGATATCCTGTTCCCCCCGCCCTTGCATTCCGGCGCGGCTCCACTCTAACCTCATTTCACCCTAATCAGCTCTCAACACCACGTTGTTAAGAGCCGAAATCTCTCAACACAACTCAACTCGATAGCTGGCAATACATTTATAAGTCTAAAATAATACGGAGGCTTAAAAATAAACATACAAATAATTACATTCCAATAAGGCATTAAAAGACACAACTTGTGTATTCACGGTCAGTGGGACTTCGGCAGTAGAGTTGAGTTTCGTAAGTATCTTAAGTTTACAATGCAAAAATGTTTACGTGGAAATTAAAGGAATAAAGCTGTGTCATATGCTTCAAGTTACAAGTACATTTCAGCATTATTGTATGCCAGTTAGTAGGATATATTACGTGTATTTTCCTGAATTTTATCAGGAAAAGAGCATTACAGTGATATTTGGGGCAAACGTCTTGGTTCTTTTGTTGTACTTTGACTCTCAACGAGAAAATTCACAAGGGGCTAACGTTTTTTCAGAGGCAGTCATTCAGACATTTATTCTCAATAAATCACCAACTGAGAATCCTGGGAACATTTGAATAGGAGCACATTTATAGTGATGGATTTACCATTCAATCGAATCGACTTGTTCAGAAATGTCACCGGTAGAAACAGGGCAATCATTTTCAGACCTACGTCTCTCGTTAGATGATTGCTAATTTGAGTGATGTGACCATCGCGGTCATTCTTACAGGTTTTCTGACTGTCTCAATAGAAAAACTGTTTGTAGCTGGACAGCCAACTGCCGTGCAATGAAGTAAGTGCATACATTTCTAAATGAGGCTCCAAAGGGAACACGAGCTAGTGGTACACCGACTACTCGTTACGCAACGCGAAAACACACGAAGACCACAGGAGAAAAACCTGACATGTCCATTATTTTTTTTTTTTTCGATTTCCGGGTTTCCGGGTTTGTTTCGATACTGTGTTTTCTACTCGTGTTACAGTCATGGGAAATAACGTAATCAGTCAAAAGATACAGCCATTTGAAATATCAGCATACAGGAGAAGAACAAACCTTTTTTTTTAACTTAACGTTGCTCTCCTGTAAAATTATCAAAATTGACTTATCAGGTATTTCCCCTGTGGCCTTTATATGAGGTGCCCCAGTGAACTGTGAGATAAGATCAATAATCTCCATCACTTTAGGTTTGAGGATGACCATTTGAATCGTCCACTCCTTTAACATTTGTTGTGGAAGAAGCGACGCCATTAAATCAGGGAGGAGTACTTACGGACAGTAATTGAATAGCACTAACAAATTACAAACTCAGATTTATAATATAAAAAAAATGGTTGAAAGACATGACCCTAGGGTAACGATTTATAAGGGTGGTGTGCACGTTAGTAAAATGGTCTTCAAATTGTATTCTATATTGATTCTTATATAATGTATATTTCTTTTACTAGGTCTGTGTAAGTTACATTTTGTGTTGCTAAGAAATTCCCGGATATTCTTGCGTGTAGGCTGCTTGTTGTTAATTACGTACTTTTGAAAGCCATGTTTTAGATCTACTTATCTAACGAGTTTGTATCTTTCCGCCATATCTGAAATTAACATTTCTATGAACTCAACCACTTAATTCATGCATAGATGTTTTGAAACAGGAACACTGTTAGGAATGTAAAAAGTTACTTATGTGACTGTTCTAACTCTTATGAGCATAAAATAAATATAAATAAAATACATAAATTGTCAACAAATGTAAACATGCCAGTGTTAAGTACGATATTAACAAATGGATCTACATTCCTATCTCGCTGCCAGGTTCACTGCAAACATGTCACTAGGCGTGTGTGTTGAAACGCGAGAGTAAGCTTGTAGTAGCAGGTTTATATCTAAAGCTTTCACTTAACTGCTGGCAGCCTATACACTGAAGAGCCAAAAAAACTGGTACACCTGTCTAATATCGTGTAGGGCACCGCGAGCACACAGAAGTGCCGCAAGACGACGTGGCATGGGCTCGACTAATGTCTGAAGGTATGCAGGAGGTAATTCAGACCATGAATCCTGCAGGGCAGTCCACAAATCCAATCTGCGCCAATTTGAGAAAAGGTTGCACGTCTGTCACGTTTAATGATTCTCGTCAGTCGGCGTTTGTCCCGTTCGTTCACGATCTTTTTCTGGCCGCAGCGATGTCGAAGATGTGATGTTTTACCGGATTCCCGATATTCACAGTACACTCGTGAAATGGTCGTACGCAAACATCCAAATGTTATCGCTACCTCGGATATGCTATGTCCCATCTCTCGTGGGCCGACTATAACACCACGTTCAAACTTACTTAAATCTAGATAACCTGCCATTGCAGCAGCAGTAACCGATATAGTGGCCGACCGCATCGCGTTACCCCGATTGGTTCCATAGTTTAGGGGCTTTTCTGAAAAACACAATAAAAATTCAAAATTATGATATATTTTTACTCTACTAATGATGCAGAACACGAATATACTAGGGGCATTAACGTCCGACTAATTTCGTAATATGTGCCCACCTAACTTAACAGAACCTAACTCCATGATGAGTGAATCACTATTTTACATTTTTAAAATAACCTAGGATTGTTGGGTTTTACACTAACCTAGGAATGTAAGGTTTTACACTAACCTAGGATGTTTGGGTTTTACACTAAAGTACGAATGTAGGATTGTAGGGATTTAAAGGAACCGTAAAACACACCAAAAGAATGTAAATTGACTCACCTAGGTAGGGGGCTGGTATAATTCCTCGGGCGTTAATAGACGTAAACAAACATATTTCACAAGTTTTTTTAAATATGTTCTACTTATTTTAACATTACGGCATCTTGAATATGAACAAGGTCAGCTGTGCAGAACCCATTAATGCAGCTTTTGTTGGTCTAGGACGTTTCGTTTAGAAACGTAAACAAACTGGCTATACTGTTCATTTCGCAATTTTATTCAATTTTTTAAAATATGTTGTACTTATTTTAAAGCTACGCCCCTAGTATATGAGTGTTCTACGTGATTAGTAGAGTAGAAATATATCATAATTTTGAATTTTTATTGTGTTTTTCAAAAAAGCCCTAAAACTTAATAATTACCGCATACGCTCGCCTATGCCAGTTTTTTTTGCTCTTCAGTGTATAATACACAATCTCACTTTGCTCGCTGCCGCCTTGGCGCTGCGCCTGTGTGTGCGCAACTCGCACAGCATTATGAGCAGTCCCGCGAAGCACGCAGCCGCCAGGATCAGCTGCAATGACGCCATCTCCACGATGCCGACCCCTCTCCAGTCCTCGTGCTCCCGCTGTGCCTCCTTCAGCCGTGCCGCAGCGAACATCCTCCGCAGTACTCCGCCCTCCCTCAGCCGCAGCAGGCTGCACGAGAGGCCACGGTAGTTATGCGGATGGTTCGCTCTCCTTGCATGTTGATCGACACACAGTGCCGCGGGTTTTGACCACGGCTGCTCCTTCTGTACCTGAGCCTTTAAGGTATTACAGGATACATCTTTCTGAGCAGTATAATGGAGGGTGCAGCTCAGGATTTTCGATAACATTCAGGCTTGTGTTAAGGCCACTTCAGGNACCACGGCTGCTCCTTCTGTACCTGAGCCTTTAAGGTATTACAGGATACATCTTTCTGAGCAGTATAATGGAGGGTGCAGCTCAGGATTTTCGATAACATTCAGGCTTGTGTTATGGCCACTTCAGGCTGTCATCTCTCACATCAGGCTGTCAGATGTGTGCATTCCCCCAGACATTCATCCATAACCAATAGTTGTTTGAGCTTGGTCAGAGCTCTAATTGACAGCGGACGTTGCCTTGTGCGGAAGGGCTTTCTCAGAGCACTCTTTTTTCACTCCTCCTCCGCGTTCCATCCCCACCACACCCGGTGAGGATTTTTAATTGCTTTCCATATCTTTAAGTGAACTGAACATACAACACACACACCTTCATACAGTTTTTTTAAATATTTTTTTTTTGTTTCCTAACCTAACCTATTTCTGAGAGTCAAGTACGAGCCCGTGGTAGGGACGGAAGCTAAGTGCGTATCATAGGTAGGCCCCATACGCCTACAAGGGAAGGAATTCATGCAACGAGGAATGCATCGCGGCAGCGAGGAATTAGGAAGTTATGACCGCGATTGGGGCATTACTACCTGCCTAAGTGTACCTGTAGTTAACCCACAACAGAGAAGATATAGAATAAAACCAGCATAGACACCGTAAAAACTCTTTCGAGGGAAAATAATTCAAAATTGTCACAGGCATGAATAGAAATGCTACAGGAAGCAGAGAGGTTGAAGGCGGACATCTTCTTCATACAGTATATCGCAGAAATCGCGCCCATAAAGTATACAGCATAAATCCTGGTTTAAAACGTAAATGAAATACACATGGTAAAATTCCGCGCCAAGAAATTTTATTTTCACAAACTGGCAATAATTTATAGTAGACGGTAGTTTAGTAAAAACTCTGCAACACAGTTCTTCAGCCGTTGTTCGATCGTAACTAATTTTCTCAAGACATCACATTAATGCAAGAACATTGCTGGTTCAAGTTTCTTTTTATGTATTATTTCATAATTTTTCGTGATGATGATTTTTGTTGAATGCAGGATGTTAAATAATCTGCTGTTCTCCGTCATTTCTGGCTCTCGCATTGTGGAAGTGGAATTCTGAGATTGAAACCTACGCCACTAAGAATTTATATGAAGTGTATGCAGATAATGCGAATTTTGGGACATGCTGTACATTAAGTATTGATAAACCAGGGTGGAAAACTGTCGACTCACCACACAGACATTAATATAACCCATCGGAACAGATCATATGTTTTTTTTCGTACACGCCGCAAATGTGCATCCAATAACGTAGTTAATANCCACACACTACACAGATATTAATATAACCCATCGGAACAGAACATATGTTTTTTTTCGTACACGCCGCAAATGTGCATCCAATAACGTAGTTAATAATTCTCCTAACTTATTTCCAACAGTACCAGTCGCATTGAATTCTGATATAAATTAAACGTCAGAATTCACGTTTAAAATTTTTTTAAAACATAGCACATATAATAACATTATTTTAAACAGAAAAACTTTAATATCATATAATAATGTAATAATATTATTACGTTACTTACTTGTGGTTAAAAATACTCAAATAAGGACTTCTCTCCTTCATGGGGATAACAACTTCTTGTGGCGACAAATCCGCCCCATGCAGCCGGCAGCTCACTTTCTCCAGGCAACTTACAGCAATGTCAAACGGCACTACAAAGGCGTACTTCACTCCGCAGGCTTTCTGCAGTCCGCTACAGCACGATGGCTGCAAGTCCACCGCATAACTTAGTGAAGGATTCTCAGGATCTTGTATTCCATCCTGAGGAATCAAGAACACGCATTTTATCAGTAATCAGTTTGTTTCATTAAAAAATATATTCATTCTGATGCACATTAGAATAAAACATACGTATGTTTATTGTACAGAAGCAACAAATAAGTTTTCTATGTGTCTATAAAAAGTCGATCTGGTAACCTATTATTCTGACTAAGATAAAATACGATAAATTCATGGTTGCAGGCAGCATCATATTAGTCTAACGGGGGCAGGGGACCGAAACAAAGACCCCTATCTTACAGTCTTCTTTCGAGCCAAGTACATTAATATGTTCTTATTGTATTTATTACTATTTTAATTTAATAATCTAATATGCGAAATTTCTTTTAAATTTTTTCTGTTATTGATGATATCAAGATGACTAAGTTTTTCTTGTGTTATATGAGATGATTAGTATGATTGAGTTTTCTCCTTTGGGTTATAATGGGTGGTTTCTCAGCATGTTGGCTAGCGAGGTGATTGGTATATTTGCCTTTTGCTGTTCTCTNCTTTGGGTTATAATGGGTGGTTTCTCAGCATGTTGGCTAGCGAGGTGATTGGTATATTTGCCTTTTGCTGTTCTCTGTGATGGATACTGGTTTGAACTGAACGGTTGGGGTATGTTTTAGTTAGAGTGGGTGGTGAGTATATTGTGTGGTGTCTGTAGAACAGATGGTACGAGCAGTAAGTAAATTTTTGGTAAGGCCAGTGTGGACTGAATAGTTGAGGCATGCTTGAGTTTTAGTGAGTGGTATGGGTGGTGAGTGTGTGTGCTGTTCATTGGTAGAGCAAATGAAATGTGTATCAGTTTATGGGCTGGTATCAACTGTATATTTGCTTGATACACTTGTGATATTATGGGTAGTATGATNAAATGTGTATCAGTTTATGGGCTGGTATCAACTGTATATTTGCTTGATACACTTGTGATATTATGGGTAGTATGATTGGTGTGATATGTGGTATGGTTTAATTCAGCTGAAAGGAGTTATGGGAGATGATATGTTGGTTGGCCTGGTATCATTCGGTAATGCTAGTTTGACAGATGGTATGAATGCTTGTTTTTAAGGGTTGGTCTGGATTGTATGCTTGGGTGTCACGGATGGTATAGTTAGTATGTTGGGTATAGTTAGTATGTTTTCCAGTGTATCTGTCTTGTGATTGTTGGCGTGTGTCGAATGGTGTGGACAGTATGTGTGTGCTGGAGAGTCCTACTATGCTCAGGCATGCTTGAGTTAATGTGTTTGGTATGGGCGGTCAGTGTGTTTTGACTGGTGCCAGTTAGCATGGTGGATGGTATGAGAAGTTGATTGTGTCACTGGTATGGGCTGTAAGTTTGCTTTGTATTTTCTGTGTGGACGAATGGTTGAGGTATGCTAGAGTTTTTGTCCGTATATCATTTTAAAGAATTTATTTTATGGATTGTTTACAAATATTAAAGGAATTTATTATTGGTTATTTTATTTAACTTATTCCTCCAATTATTAAAGAAAATTGGCTACGACCAAAGATTTCTAAAAATTGTAATAAAATAATAAAACAATTATTTCACTTGTATGGAACCCTGATAAGCGAATATATAATTTCGGACGTGTACACAAAATTGATTATTTTTCAAAAAAAGATTAGAAGTTGGTGTTCTGACTATTTTAATTTATACGCACTGAAAAACATAGCCATATAGGAATGCACTCATTGTCATATAAATTTAGTTCGTGGTGGTGTGAAAAAAGTGGTTTCACCACCACGACACTGAGGCTTCTCTAAGTATCTTAAAATAACGTAAACTAGAAATGGACCTGATTGCCCCAGTTCTCGTCATTCAGTGAAATTATATGTAATATTTTAGAACTATTAACATATTTTTACTATGCCTATTATTACTCTAAAGTGTATCAGAAATAGACACTTATTTTGCACAAATTTAACTGTTACACGCCATAAAAATGGTAAAGAACTTTTTTTTTTCAATTCACCGTTTCAGTCGCCTTAAGTATTTCACAAACAGCCTCTTCGTTAGAGATGCAACAAGTCACTCAAATGACCGGCATTGAGGCAGTAAGAGGCCACGGGATGTGTTAAGAACCCTACCCAGCGTTTCCCTGAAGTGATTTCGGAAGACCATGAATTATCGAGTGCAGAATGTCCAGACTGGGACTCGAAGCCGGTTCTCACGAATACGAGTCCAGTGACAGATCTCGCAAACAACGGCAATTTGTACTTAACTGAAAACCATTTATCGTTGCTGGTGTAACGAAGTCATAGTATGGTGTAACTATTAAGTAAACACTGGGTATACCTGGGGGGGGGGGGGCATTCCGTTTTGAAAGAGCTCTTGGTGTAGTAGAGTTATGAACTGTGCAAGGACATTTCATCTCGACGTCATTAATTTGCTTTCCAGTATTCTGATGAGCAACATTATATTGAAATTGTGTTTGAGGAATGTGGTCTTCACTGCGGTAGATTTATTAAAATATTGTGTTAGGAAACTTTGATTCTTTAGCCTGTAACAGCTGAATCAAACATTTTAATGGCGAAAAAAATATAATTATTTGGTTTAGTTCACATTGTGCTCCACCAAGTTACAATTGGTTTCTATTCTTTTAGATATTGTACATTTAGACAGTTCCATTCTGTAGTTCTGAAACTCGACCAGAAATCACACGACTGTGCCACCTAGCTTATTACTCCAGTTATTATCTACGTTAATAAACAGCCACTTAAATTAATTTCCTTGTGGGACGGATTTTTGATGAGTGGTGAACCAGGAGTAGACACGTTGCGTTACCATCATNCCTTAAATTAATTTCCTTGTGGGACGGATTTTTGATGAGTGGTGAACCAGGAGTAGACACGTTGCGTTACCATCATGGCGTGGTGTTCATGGGAGCCGTTGACCACACCGACTTGGTACCCCATTTTACTGGCTTCCAGGACACTGTTGAATTCCTGGAGTGTCCCACGAGAGGAGTACAGAGACACCAAGATGCCCGAGTAGGAGTTGTTGATGATGGCCGCCGTCATGTACGCCGTGAAGATCACCAGCCTCCCGGCGTTTGTGAATGGAGTGAGATTGTGACCTGCAAAGAAGGAGTTGCGAGGCGACGTTTGTTGATTCCACTGGGCTTATTAATGCCCCCCTGATAATGTGCCCGATGAATTATTTCAAATGAGGGGTGGAGGGGTAGTACCAAAACTAAAATGATCAATAACTACTTAAAGAAAGGAGTAAAACCCACAGGCCAAGCATCTGACAAATTAGTTTCACAATCGTGCACATTTACTGGTGCCACAGTGATATTCCGTCTTCTTTCTAGCAAGACTCAGGATATAACTATATTGCCTTTAGGAAGATATGCTTTAGTGACCTGCACTCAGAGTGTGCCAAATAAACCGCATCACAATGACAGAAGAATAAATATCTTACATGTGCTTAACTTATATCGTATTACAAAAGATTTACGTGAAATTGGCAGGTTTGTACCAAATGCTTACATGGGGTGAGTGAAGAGATCTGGGCGGCTCTTAACAGTGAGGTGAGATGGAGCAGAGTCCAAATGAAGGGGCGGGGGAAACGGGAGATCCCCGAAAAANAGAGTCCAAATGAAGGGGCGGGGGAAACGGGAGATCCCCGAAAAAACTCGCCGAGCAGCGGCATCGTCCGGCAAGATTCCCACATGTGAAAATTCGGGAGTGACCCGGCCGGGGATTGTGTCCGGTTCACCTTGGTGGGAGGCGAGCAGTCTAACCGCTCAGCCACCGCGGCCCCACGCTTATACGGGATTCAAACCGGAGCAACTCGTTTCTATCGTACAACTTGCTCAAAACACGATTAAAATAAATTAACTTTACAAGGTTTTGTAAAAGTAGCATAATAGTTAAAAAAAAAAAATTAAGTGTGACATAGGCCTACCTCTCTCCAAAGTCCCCTGATCAATTGTGCAACTTTCAAATAGTTATTCCTCACAAAATTACACAGAACAGTAATCTATTTCTTCATTCGCTTTCATATAATTTTGTGTTGCCGAAGTTGGCGTATGGAATTGAGCAATTAAAACTCCTTGTGCACCTGCCATCAAATATTACCTGTCTTGCTTTCTACGACGTTTTAAAAGTTTTCGTCGTCGACTATATATTTCGCTTAACTCAGTTAAAACTTACTTCAGCATTGTTTTGATTCGCGTTTATTTGTATCGTGGCATATAAACACGATCTAAAGCTTAAATAAAATATACAGCAGATAATATTCTTACTTAATTGTACTAAGACTTGAGTGGGTGTGCATAAAATATTCTGTAGACAAATGTGTTCAAGTGGCAGCACTTGAAAACATTATCACACATAAAATATCTGAGATTAAATAACTTCATTTTTAAAGTTTTTGTGTATGTCTGTGTCGTGCTCTATACGAATTTTTATATGTAGCTGTGCATCAGTAGATGAAATAAACTGAAAATTTATCTCATTATGAAATGTTGACTAGAAACTTACACATCGACATCCAAAAGTACTGTGAAGTGTAACCTATATATAACTTACATATAACAGAAACTTTGGTTTTTGAATGCGTATGCATACAATGCAGGAATAAAAAAAATAAATTACGAAAAAGCTTATTTTTGGTAGAAACGTTTGTAATGGCGTACGGATAGCATTTAAGAAACGTTACGCGTCTGTATACGTTTTTCAGTTTCTCCATTTATCTCTAAATCATGTTTTTGCGATAGTGAAGATGGCTCAAACAAAGGTTTTCACGGTCATTTTTAGGTATGAAAATTTTGGTACAAAATATTAAAAAAAGAAAAGGGAAGTGAATCAAACCTTTATTTTTAATATTACGTCACAAAATGTTAGGGTCTCCGCTGAAAGTCTCATATAGACGCGTTATCGACGGCAAGACTGCACGCCAGTTCAGTTCTTTGCACGTAGAGGCGATGGGAGAGCTGATGCGCATGTCTCGGTAGCCCCTAGCACTGCCACGCTTTTAGGCCTCAGACGTGCAAAATTCCTTCAACCAGGCGTCCAACTTAAATTTAAAACTTCACTCTTCGTACTTTTCTCGCTTTGGTGCCTGCTGACTGCGAAGTCTATCTTTCAGCTCACATTACACTGCAGCTAGTTGCCTACCTTCCAGGCGCCTTATCACTACAGTCTACTTCCACATGCACGCCTCCTGCACACCATAGCAAATACGTGCGTTTGAATCACAGAAGGAAGGAAGCCATATTTAATATTCGCGAAGGCAATAAAGTAGCGCATATTCCATTATCGGTCACTTCCAAATTTTCCTAAACTTCTGCTAAAGTTAGGCTTTAGGCTATTCCTCTGCCTCATGTCAACAAAGCCTAACTAAGTCTAGAAAATTACACCAAAGTGACAATACACCGTATTTGTGCACACTCATATTAATAATATTTTGCATGATAACTATTTATTGTAAGGCATTACCAACATACGTATTTTGTCTGTTTTTATATTAATTTTAAATGAAATATTATAATTTATAGATGCAATTTAATTATCGGTGAAATTTAACACAAAGGGAAATATTTATATGTAAACAGAAGTACGAAAATCTTGTGATATATTTTTTTTCTGGGCAACAACCAAACACGTCATACATAAGGCGATTTCTAAACAAATGTAATTCAAAAGTGTGAAGATATTGGCAATATACTATACAAGTTATTCTTCTTGTCGTGCAAGTATGGAACTATAAGCAGTGAGACTAAAATTTTATTGTTGGAAAGTTTGTTGCAAAGTTCAGCGCAGAACCCTATAGTAGCCTGTCACATGTTTATGTAATACAGAAACTTTAGAATACAGAACTATGATTAAGTACCTGAAAATGTTTTCAATAAATGAGCTGCATTTGAAAGTTGTATTCCGGGATGGGCCGACACGCGATTTATTTAACTATAAAGACGAACTGTGAAAGAGCAAAGTTTTACATACTGAAAAAAAAAAAAGAAATACGTGTTTTGGACATTCCAAGACAGTTCACACGGGAGATAGGAGTCAGGCGAACACGCTAAAAGGTTTGCGTTGATACAAGAGACTAGGCTGTGAAACCATAGTCTGTACTCTGTTATGTGTTTTAAATGTTACAAAAATTTGAAACGTTACCCAGGGAGTTAATGAATTTCGTAGCCTTTTGGGCCCAAATATCCATCTGATTTTCCATTTTCGTCTACTTTTTTTTTTATAGCTTGTAATCAGAAAACTGCATGTGAGTTTATACAATTTTATTTATATATATTTGCTTTGACCCTACGCCTAAGTACTTAACTTTTACTATTTAACCGAAAAGATTTTGTTGGGTTTGGGAAAGAGGTAAGATGGGGAACGTCTTAAAAATTCTACTTTCTCCAGCTACCAGGTAATAAGAAACTTTATTATGTCACCAATGTGCTTAGTTTGTAATGCTCCCTCAGGATTTTCCTTCTTGTAAGCAAGCGTTCATCAAGATTAACTTAAATATTAACTATATTGAGAGTTCAGGTTGGTGATTCTTGTGACATGCTTCGTTGGTTCAAGATGGTACTACATAATTTTGTTCGGATTTATGGAGTTCCTTCTCTGAACCATCTAGCATACCCTTTGTGTTATGTCAGAGAAGATGTGGGGAGTTCGAAGTGCTACGGAATTATAATAGAGTAATTTATAATTAATTCGGGCATTAACAATGTAGGAGGATGAAATCACGTTAAAAATTACTGGCCATGAAATCAATTTATGTGGGTACTGACATTGGGAGATCGATGGGGTAACAATGGGGTGGACAATCGCGAAATAAAACATGGATGTACTGGTGTCATGCATGTCTATGTAGAGTTCAACCCAATCAAGAACTCATTTGAAAATATAACTAAACCAACGACTCTAAATTAAATTAGCATAATCGCACCAGTTATATTAATAGTGTGATTAACCTACTCGTAAAAGTAAAAAGTTAATAAAACAATAAAAATAAGATATTAAAAAATTAAGACTACATTACGGCATATGTTATTTGTTGTTCGAAAATAATTAGAAATTTGAGAACGCCCATGGCATCCAATCGTTGACCTTTCTTATGTCACTGGTCACTGAGAGTGCATATCAGTGTATATATATATACACACACATATATATATACATGTCAATATGCACGATTGTTGTGCCAAACATTAGTTTCGAAAATGCTGACCTGGTACGACTACGTCTAAAGGTTTGCTATGCATTCCCGTCTTCGTAAACGTACCTGTTTGTGTATTTGATAACAGCATTCCATCGCCCCCGACGTCACTTTCTGAGACGACATTACCTTGGTTGCGTCCTCCTTTGGCCTTTCGCGGTTATACGTAATGAGCATAAAAGAATACCCCAACTTTGAAGGTCTATAATATCTAAACCAAACAATCTACAACCTTGATTGAACAATCAAATGAACCGCGGACCCGTGAAGTTTGTTTACCATACATTCATGAATGTTCAATGAGACCACCATNGATAGTATTCTTACTTAATTGTACTAAGACTTGAGTGGGTGTGCATAAAATATTCTGTAGACAAATGTGTTCAAGTAGCAGCACTTGAAAACATTATCACACATAAAATATCTGAGATTAAATTATTTCATTTTTAAAGTTTTTGTGTATGTCTGTGTCGTGCTCTATACGAATTTTTATATTAACTGTGCACCAGTAAATTAAATATCCTGGAAATTTATCCCTTGATGAAATGTGGACTAGGAACTTACACATCGACATCCAAAAGTACTGTGAAGCGTGACCTATATATAACTTACATATAACAGAAACTTTGGTTTTTGAATGCGTATGCATACAACGCAGGAATAAAAATAAATACACTACGAAAAAGCTTATTTTTGGTGGAAACGTTCGTAATGGCATCCTGAAGTAAATATAAAAACTTCTCTATCGGAAGTGAACTTATGCCGCGATTTAAAAACAAATTGTACCCGAAATTAATTTGTATAATTATCTCGTTACCAGGTGGTTTTCGAGAAAATTTGATCGTAGTAAACATAATCTACGTAAAATGTTCTACTAAAACGGTTTTTTGTATTTTGTTCGTTCAACGCATAATTTCGGCGTTTAAACTCACTGTCAGGTATTGAGACTACACAAGCTGTTTAGTTTCAAATTTTTTTTCTTTAAATAAATATTTATAAGTGTACTAGGTTTCCAAAAAATTAAAAAGGTTTGAATCTCGTCCCTCTCCTACAACCCCCCCTTTTTTTTCTATTTTCTGCCTGGCTCGTAGCAGCATGAGAGCTATGGAGTTGTGATGTAATTATTCACAGTTGTCACTTGCAAATATCTCACCACGAAATTTAATACAAGGCCTAATCACAATACTCGTAAAGTCTCGACATAATAATTTGACTAGGATACTATTGCTGCGGGTGTTGGTCAAAAATTATTGTTCGTTCAAACACATACCTTCTTTGCTTGCCTGGCATGGACATTTGTTTTTCCCAGAAGAATGCTGAGTCACGGTAGGCATTCTTCTATCGTAACACCTAATCTGTCTAGTGAATACGGTTAGTCCCGTCTCATCAGAAATCCTGGTTTCACGTTCTCAGCTAATAAGTTACAGTCAGTGGAACATTAAGCGAGGTGTATCGATGTCTTTAGGGGCCGCGGTGATGTTGTGGTTAGACTACTCGCCTCCCACCTAGACGAACCGTGATCGATTCTCTGCGGGGTCGAACCCGGATTTTCGCATGTGGGAATGAAGCCGGATGATGCCGTCGGTCAGCGGATTTTATAGGTGATGTCCTGTTTCCCCCCCACTCTTGCATTCCGGAGCTGCTCCATGCTTACCTCACTTCACACTCATCGGATTTCAAGACCACGATGTTAAGACCTACCCAAATCTCTCCACTCCACTCAATGTCTTCAGTTTTCATAATTTGTTTTTTTTTTTTTCCAAAAACAGTAAGATATATTTATTCAGACATGTGTTACAAAATCTATGACATCTCGTTTACTTACGTGTTGCAATCGATATCAGGTGTAATGTGTACAAGCTGAAAAGCGATTAGAGTAACACTTTAAGGTGGCCGCCTCGGTAGGCTGCCGAACGGTGTGCCGAAATCCAACAGATAACGTTTTATTAAAAAACGCCCAACGTGTCTACGTGAGGTCTGCTTACGAATAGCATTTAAGAAACGTTACGCGTCTGTATAAGTTTTTCAGTTTCTCCATTTCTCTCTAAAGCATGTTTTTGTGATAGTGAAGATGGCTCAAACGAGTGTTTTCACGGTAATTTTTAGGTAGGAACATTCTGGTACAAAATATTAAGAAAAGAAAAGGGACTTGCATCAAACCCTTACTTTTAATATTACGTCACAAAATGTTAAGGTCTACGCTGAAAGTCTCATATAGACGCGTTATCGACGGCAAGACTGCACGCCAGTTCAGTTCTTTGCACGTAGAGGCGATGAGAGAGATGATGGGCATGTCTCGGTAGCCCCTAGCACTGCCACATTTTTAGGCCTCAGACGTGCAAAATTCCTTCAACCAGGCGGCCAACTTAAATTTAAAACTACACTCTTCGTACTTTTCTCGCTTTGGCGCCTGTCGACTGCAAAGTCTATCTTTCAGCTCAACATTTCACTGCAGCTAGTTGCCGACGTTCCAGGCGCTTTATCACTACATTCTTCTTCCCTTTGCAGGCCTCCTGCATACCATAACAAATACGTGCGTTTGAATCACAGAGGGAAGGAAGCCATATTTAATATTCGCGAAGGCAATAAAGTAGCGCATATTCCATTATCGGTCACTTCCAAATTTTCCTAAACTTCTGCTAAAGTTAGGCTTTAGGCTATTCCTCTGCCTCATGTCAACAAAGCCTAACTAAGTCTAGAAAATTACACCAAAGTGACAATACACCGTATTTGTGCACACTCATATTAATAATATTTTGCATGATAACTATTTATTGTAAGGCATTACCAACACACGTATTTTGACTGTTTTTATATTAATTTTAAATTAAATATTATAGTTTATAGATACAATTTAATTATCGGTGCAATTTAACACAAAGGGAAATATTTATATGCAAACAGAAGTACGAAAAGCTTATGACATATATTTTTTTCTGGGCAACAACCAAACACGTCATACATAAGGCGATTTCTAAACAAATGTAATTCAAAAGTGTGAAGATATTGGCAATATACTATACAAGCTATTCTTCTTGTCGTGCAAGTATAGAACTATAAGCAGTGAGACTAAAATTTTATTGTTGGAAAGTTTGTTGCAAAGTTCAGCGCAGAACCCTATAGTAGCCTGTCACATGTTTATGTAATACAGAAACTTTAGAATACAGAACTATGATTAAGTACCTGAAAATGTTTTCAATAAATGAGCTGCATTTGAAAGTTGTATTCCGGGATGGGCCGACACGCGATTTATTTAACTATAAAGACGAACTGTGAAAGAGCAAAGTTTTACATACTGAAAAAAAAAAAAGAAATACGTGTTTTGGACATTCCAAGACAGTTCACACGGGAGATAGGAGTCAGGCGAACACGCTAAAAGGTTTGCGTTGATACAAGAGACTAGGCTGTGAAACCATAGTCTGTACTCTGTTATGTGTTTTAAATGTTACAAAAATTTGAAACGTTACCCAGGGAGTTAATGAATTTCGTAGCCTTTTGGGCCCAAATATCCATCTGATTTTCCATTTTCGTCTACTTTTTTTTTTATAGCTTGTAATCAGAAAACTGCATGTGAGTTTATACAATTTTATTTATATATATTTGCTTTGACCCTACGCCTAAGTACTTAACTTTTACTATTTAACCGAAAAGATTTTGTTAGGTTTGGGAAAGAGGTAAGATGGGGAACGTCTTAAAAATTCTACTTTCTCCAGCTACCAGGTTATAAGAAACTTTATTATGTCACCAATGTGCTTAGTTTGTAATGCTCCCTCAGGATTTTCCTTCTTGTAAGCAAGCGTTCATCAAGATTAACTTAAATATTTACTATAGTGAGAGTTCAGGTTGGTGATTCTTGTGACATGCTTCGTTGGTTCAAGATGGTACTACATAATTTTGTTCGGATTTATGGAGTTCCTTCTCTGAACCATCTAGCATACCCTTTGTGTTATGTCAGAGAAGATGTGGGGAGTTCGAAGTGCTACGGAATTATAATAGAGTAATTTATAATTAATTCGGGCATTAACAATGTAGGAGGATGAAATCACGTTAAAAATTACTGGCCATGAAATCAATTTATGTGGGTACTGACATTGGGAGATCGATGGGGTAACAATGGGGTGGACAATCGCGAAATAAAACATGGATGTACTGGTGTCATGCATGTCTATGTAGAGTTCAACCCAATCAAGAACTCATTTGAAAATATAACTAAACCAACGACTCTAAATTAAATTAGCATAATCGTGCCAGTTATATTAATAGTGTGATTAACCTACTCGTAAAAGTAAAAATTTAATAAAACAATAAAAATAAAATATTAAAAAATTAATACTACATTACGGCATATGTTATTTCTTGTTCAAAAATAATTAGAAATTTGAGAACGCCCATGGCATCCAATCGTTGACGTTTCTTATGTCACTGGTCACTGAGAGTGCATATCAGAGTATATATATGTCAGTATGCACGATTGTTGAGCCAAACATTAGTTTCGAAAATGCTGACCTGGTATGACTACGTCTAAAGGTTCGCTATGAATTCCCGTCTTCGTAAACGTACCTGTTTGTGTATTTGATAACAGCATTCCATCACGTCCGACGTCACTTTCTGAGACGACATTACCTTGGTTGCGTCCTCCTTTGGCCTTTCGCGGTTATACGTAATGAGCATAAAAGAATACCCCAACTTTGAAGGTCTATAATATCTAAACCAAACAATCTACAACCTTGTTTGAACAATCAAATGAACCGCGGACCCGTGAAGTTTGTTTACCATACATTCATGAATGTTCAATGAGACCACCATGAACAGCCCGAACGACATATACGCCATAATCAAACACGTTCCACACTCTTGTGAGCATGTCTGGTGTTAAGGTTTGGATGGCGTTCTTAACTCTTGGTTTGAGGTGGCGAGGGTGTAGCGAGCTCGCATTCGACACGTCAATGTGAAGGGGACGGTCTGATGTTTCCTTTATGGTGCGCCACGTAATTGGCACCTAGCTGTTCGCGGATACCTGAACGAGACGTTGCCGCAACGCTGGATTGGTCGAGGAGCAGCAGGTGACCAGGCTCTTCATCACTGACCCCCAAGAAGCCCAGATCTTACCCCGTGCGATTTTTTTCTATGGAGGCACATAAAGGAATAAGTGTTTCGTCCACCATTGCCGGCTAACATTGACGACCTCAAAACGAGATTATCACATACACGTCGTTAGGGCTGCTCATGGTGTTCACATTGAGCATTTATGAATGTATGGTAAACAAACTTCACGCATCCGCGGTTCATTTGATTGGTCAATCAAGGTTGTAGGTTGTTTGGTTATAATATTATATACCTTCAAAGTTGGGGAATTCTTTTACACTCATTCCGTACTTTTGAAATCAATATTNTCCCGTACTTTTGAATTCAATTTTTGAGGTAGTCACTAATAAAACCTGCAAATATTTTAACCTTAGATCTGACTGGTCACACAGATTTTGAGCGACAGNTTCCGTACTTTTGAAATCAATATTTGAGGTAGTCACTAATAAAACCTGCAAATATTTTAACGTTAGATCTGACTGGTCACACAGATTTTGAGCGACAGCTGTGACGAATACTCGATTCCCCCTTCTGTACGTGTTTTCTTGCGATTTTTCAGATTTCTGGCAAGGAGGAGATTTAAATTTTAATGTCCTGGATACAGTGAGTTCGGCAATTATTGTTTGCTACAATGCNATTTCTGGCAAGGAGGAGATTTAAATTTTAATGTCCTGGATACAGTGAGTTCGGCAATTATTGTTTGCTACAATGCCATTATTTGATAATTATTAAATATTAAATAAATACATTCATATTAACTTTTAAAAATAATATTCTTGTTATATACCAGTCATAAAATTGTTAAGTGTATTGCGAAGTATAAAACGCAAATACTTGTGTTCTACAATGATTCAGCGCTACCCCAACTACTACCAAAAATATGCTTCAAAAGTGTTATTATTGAAATTTAACTGGTTAGCAAAGCTTTTCTNAAGTGTTATTATTGAAATTTAACTGGTTAGCAAAGCTTTTCTTAACGTGTAGATGCTTTAAAGACAGTGTTTAGTTTGGTAGAAAATTTGGAATATTAGTTAAATGTAATGACGTTTTAGTAACGCTGGAAACAATGAACCCGGACATATCAGTACGAATTGACATGTAAGAGACACATAAATGACCCTAAAAAGTTAGAAGCTTCATTTACACTAAAGAGCCAAAAAAATTGGTACACCTGCCTAATATCGTGTAGCCCTCCCCCCTCCACCCCTCCCGAGCCCAAAGAAGTGCCGCAAGACGACGTGGCATGGACTCGACTAATGTCTGAAGGTATGCAGGAGGCAATTCACACCATGAATCCTGCAGGGCAGTCCACAAATCCAATCTGCGCCAATTTGAGAAAGGGTTGCACGTCTGTCACGTTTAATGATTCTCGTCAGTCGTCGTTTGTCCCGTTCTTTCACGATCTTTTTCCGGCCGCAGCGATGTCGAAGATGTGATGTTTTACCGGATTCCCGATATTCACGGTACACTCGTGAAATGGTCGTACGCGAACATCCAAATGTTATCGCTACCTCGGAGATGCTATGTCCCATCTCTCGTGCGCCGACTATAACACCACGTTCAAACTCACTTAAATCTTGATAACCTGCCATTGTAGCAGCAGTAACCGATCTAGCTGCCGACCGCATCGCGTTACTCTGATTGTTTCCATACCTCTGTTATTTGCATACACACGCATATACCAGTTTTTTTTGCTCTTCAGTGTTATTGATGGATATATTAAGTGAGGGGCCCTCTGCAGTATTAGTTTTACGTACAGCTGAGAGATACAAACATGGGCGGAGACGCAGACCCACCTTGCTGGCAGATCGCCTCGAAGACGTGCAGCAGGCAGTCGCCGAAGGAAGTGTGCTGCTGGTGCAATCCTGCGTGGCGACTGAAGTTCTGTATGGCCTTGAGAACGAAGGCCATGACCACCACGGCCGCCAGGTGTGTGAGCAACAGCGAGGAAGAAAGCGGCTCCAGGCAGTGCGTCAACATATTCGGCCCTTCCCCCGGATGCGTGTAGAACACTGAAATCCTGCAACAGACGAAATAGTTAGAACGGTTCCTTTTTTTTTTTCTCAGCGATGGTTCGTGGCTACTTTAGTATTTTTCAAGCCAAAATTTGAACAAATTCCCCGCTCTTTAATGCGCTTAGTTACACTCGCAAGCTTCCAGCGAAGTATGCGGCAACGTACTTGAAGAAAATTCCTTTGTTTTACGTCGTGTAAAATATCAATTGTTTTATCTTTCCTTCTGTTAGTTTTGTCAACACGAGAGTAAACATTAGTCTTAGAGGTTACATATTTACGTTCCTTATAATTTCACAGTACAGTTTGAGTGAATCATTAATATTGTAGACAGGTCCTAACATAACAACGTTTCCTCAGCATGTGGTTTTTGGATAAAAATGGCCATAAATGAAAATCATATTGGCTTTCAAAAGAGTTGCATTAGCCGCTAACAGTTTGTAAATATGTTCCTAATATTAATTCTTTTACATTATGTAACAATGTCATTCAGAATCTTCATCATTAAAATTCGCTTGGAATGCGGATGGAAAGCCATTTGAGAAGCCTCGCCACTGTTACCAACTGGAACGTGTCGAATTCATGTCAGACACGGTGTGGCATTAAATACTCTCGCTGTGAATAAGTCAGGAGAAATAATATCTCACAGTAAGTCTGTATAATATATAGGTACTATCTGTTTTCAATGCACTCATTGATACCAGTGCTTTAGTTGTAAGAATGTGTTCATGATTCTTGTTTTTGCGAGGTTTAATCNTTTCAATGCACTCATTGATACCAGTGCTTTAGTTGTAAGAATGTGTTCATGATTCTTGTTTTTGCGAGGTTTAATCAGTTGTTAAATTTACACCTCAAAAAATACATTTTTTATTACTGTTATGTTACGTACAGAGTGTTTCACAGTAATATAAATTTATTATAAAAATAAGAATTTGCAATTAAAAAAAATCTGCTTTCTTCTACATGTGTAAGCGAGAAAATTTAATGAAGTAAGCTATTTTTTAAGTCTGTGATGATATAAATATGCGTGTTAAAATAACACATCTACGTTTCCACATAAATCACACCAGTTTACATGACCTACGACAGTAATTATTATTTTGCCAAAAATTGGCAGGAATAGGTTGACTGTTTCCCAGAGATAAGGCATAAAAGTGAAGTTATCTTACAAAACGGCGGGNGTGATGATATAAATATGCGTGTTAAAATAACACATCTACGTTTCCACATAAATCACACCAGTTTACATGACCTACGAAAGTAATTATTATTTTGCCAAAAATTGGCAGGAATAGTTTGACTGTTTCCCAGAGATAAGGCATAAAAGTGAAGTTATCTTACAAAATGGCGGAAAAAAGAGTACAGTATTTGTATATTTAATGCTTGTAGTTGATACTCTCATTATACCATGATTGGTTGAAAGTTGAACTGTATGATATAAACAGGGTGAATCACCTAAAATTTGCACCGCAAATATTTCGGTAACGACAGGTGCTATTTATGCGCTGGTTTCACAGAATTGAAGGTTAGACAAGGGCTCACAACTGCAACCCAGACATAAATTTCAATAGAATGCGTATGTATTTTTTGGACAAAGTTAAATTATCTTTTCAGTTGGAAGAACGCCTATTCCCATCACGTAATTAAAACTACAGGTAATTAGAAAGGCAATGTTTTTTTTGTCATGATTAGTTTACGCGCTGTCGTAAAATAACAATTTTAAATACCAACTGTTGTCTGCTCCATGTGACTGTTTAGTTACTAGGCTACAATGTTTGTACGAGTAGGTTTGTTTAACTTCCGTTTCCTTTACACTGATTCCATCGGGACCTCTTCGTCAGCACTTTGTATTTGTCTCGAGAGCCAACGAGGGTGAAGGGAGATGAGTTCGGAGCAGTGCCGGAATGAAAGGGCGGGGGTAACAGGAGATCCCCGAGAAAACTCGCCGACCAGCGACATCGTCCAGCACGATACCAACATGCGAAAATTCGGGAGCAGCCCCGACCGGTGTAGTGGTCAGACCACTCGCCTCCCACCAAGGCGAACCGGGTTCGATTCCTGGTGGGTTCGCTCCGGGATTTTCGCAAGTGGGGATCGTGTTGGATGATGCCGCTGGTCGGCGGGTTTTCTCGGGGATCTCCCGTTTACCCCGCCATTGCATCCCGGCGCTGCTCCATACTCACCTCGTTTCAACCTCATCAGCTCTCAAGTTCTCGATGTTAAAAGTCGCCCAAATATCTCCACTCTATTCCACTCCACTCCACGTTGAGAGCTATAATTGATTTACAATTTCTTCTAAACCGAAAAAAATAGTATTTTATACAATAGCATCTGCAAAAATTGTGGCCTGACGCGGTAGCAACCGACAGTCATCAATTTCTGAAATAGATCTTATGGACATGTGTTTACTATATGTCTTATTTCTGAAAACATTAGTCTTTTATAGGCTAACTCAGTGCTCGTAACGTGCCGTTGTTGAACAGATCGTAAAATTGTTAAAGTTGAAAACGATCTCTTCTACTATTATGAGTGGTGNACGCTCACCTATATTTAATTAAATGATGAATTAAGTGGTAATGTGGCATAGTTTTCTAATAATGCAGAAATTTATATTTTCTTGAATGAAGAAATATTTAACTCAAGTTGTAGTAACACCAGTTTATATATAAAAATTGTTACAAATAAACTTCTTTACTCTGATATCGAAAACAAATATTTCCACGATTTTTATTTGTTTTAGACAATGCATTCACCTTTTCGTGAAGAAAGTGATGCTATTTCCATACTACGCAGATTTCTTTCCCAGGTTGATTTTAATTCATTTTCCACTTACTATTTGTAACTTTTATTTAAATTGCTCTTATTTCATTACGAATAGCAAATTATACCAACGTATCAGACATTTTATAAATTCAATTGAATAGATTGTTATTTTACATGAAACTCTTTTACGATTATTAGAATTATCTTTATTGTTCTGCTTAATCACCACAAAGCACAAGTTAAACAAAAATATACAGCCTTAACTAATGTACTTACTTCCGTCTAAATCAGTGCAAATAATTCCGATGTAGTTCTTAAAAGCTTAGATGATTGGTAGGTCTTGACGTTTTTTCTGACGGAGAGATCATAACAGATTGAACCAGAAACACACGCAACATTAGCGAGAACACACCTGCCTTACCTGGGAGAAGGGAGAGATATGCTCATATGGGAAGGAAGAGGTATGTACCTATGGAAAGGAAGAGATATGCACATGTGGGAAGGAAGAGGTATGTGCATATGGTAAGGTAGAGATACGCACATGTGGTAAGGAAGAGGTATGTACATATGGGAAGGAAGAAATATGCACATATGGGAAGGAAGAGGAATACACATATGGGAAGCAAGATATATGTACCTATTGGAAGGAAGAGGTATGTGCACCTATGGGAAGGAAGAGATATGTATGTATGGGAAGGAAGAGATTTGTTCATATGGGAAGGAAGAGGTATACACATTGGGAAGGAAGAGATGTGCACATTGGGAGGAAGATATATGTAACCAGCTGAATTACGGACGAAGGATTAGGAATACCAACCTCAGTTATAATCACTCCAATATCTCGGTAGACAGGGTTAATTAACCTGAAATATTTACGGGGCCATCATTTCAAAAACAATTTTCAGGGTCACTTAAAACAATTTAAGTTTGCACGTCCTACTGTAGCACTGCGTGTGTGCAAAAGTTAGTGGGAATATGTTTATTTGTTCCCCAAATATGTCAAAAATGTTACGTCTTCTCACCTGGCACTATCTCACAGAAATGAGATGGAAAAGACTGTTAAGGGAATATGTGTTTCTTCTAAAGGTATAATCTGAGCATACAAAGCATGACTGAGTTTTGTTCATTTGTGAAGTAGGTATAATTTACTAAACCAAATTATTTATCTTCTCGCCATTAAAAAAAATCAGTCAACATCTTAAACATGTAAGTTTACACGACCTAATTATTGACTATACTTGTGTGCAAAATTTTATATGTATCGGTTAGTTTGTCTCCTTGGCATGGCACAAAAGATTTATTTTCTCATGTGTTGCTATCTTCATAAATAACAGACATAAAATATATGAATTAGAAGTTTTACATACTGTCACATATAAAGTTAATTTTTAAATTTTGTATGTAGTTTCGCAGAAGCTGAAGTGTTTATATGTATTCATCGTATTTGACATGAGTGTAAGCGGGTTAAACAGTAAATGTAAGCAAAATATTCGGATTAATGAAAAAAAAAACTGACTTCAAAGACAACCAAAGGAAATTTACCTTGATTTCCATAAAGGAACTGTGTATGTTGATGTAGTCATGTTTCTTTTAGTCAGTACCATTAGTTCAGGAGATAAATCATAACAATTTGAAAAATTGTGCCGACAGTTTGATGTTTCTTCAATCTCATTCAAACTGAAAATAAAAGAGACAGTAATAGATTAGCAAAGACTTCCCAAATATATCTTCTTGGAAAGAAGCACGCAAAAAAAAAAAATTTGACTTTTCAGACTTAGAGAAATTTATATGTCATTTGTAGCAGATATGAGTTGTGTACCATTATTGTAAAATCAGTATTTTGTGAGCTATGTTTTACTACGCTAATGCAACCATTAAATTGCCAACATAAATTTTGTTGAAAATGTGTGTCACTCAATTATACTGAGTAACAATTCCACCAGATCTCTCTGTGTTAACACCTTGACAATGTTTTGTTTGGGATTTGAAATTATTTATACACTTACGACAAAACATTATTTCTGTATTAATAATGAGCAGCTCTAATATTGAGGTTAACGTTATACTCTAATAATCACTGACCTGACTAAGGGAAAAGTCAAATACGATAGACAATGCGACATTATTGAAGTTTCAGTAGACAGGGTTTATTAACCTCTCTAGTGTTTAGTAGTGAACACTGCATGCATTACGTAATACACATTTGAATTATACTTTTCATTCTTAATAATTTTCAATATGAAGCTCTGTAGTACTTAAATAACGTTTCCGATTAGAATCTTTCATCAACATTGAGATAAAGATTAACATAAATTGGTTTTTATAGGGCCAAAACTATATTTAGTTGCCCCGAAAATATATTTGGTTGAGTAAACAAATATTGAAAAGCAATAAATTTAATTTTATTCATCCAACGAAATGTATGTTTTAATAAACAAAACCTTCTATTTAAGCCAAAAGAAACTATACTGTCAACAACATGTTTTGGTGAGTCTACTGTATACGTTTGTTTGGCCACTCATTTGATTGCCTTCGTTCGAAAATACAGCTCGAGACAATTAGATTGGTAACAGTGATTTAAGTGCATTCATTGATACTTAACAACGGCATAAACATACCAGTAACACAAGTTCAACAGGGACCTAAAAAGTTAAGATGTAAAACTTGAAATATTTATTTGTGCATGTTGTCCAGTATTTAAATTCTATGTATTTAAAAACGTTCCAAATCACATGTAAGTGACTTTAGCTGGCGTTACTATGACTTAGCGCTGGAGCGCACGTGATATGTGTTGTAATCCCCTTTCAGGCTTCTAATTTTTGTAAATTAACTGAAACTGTTTAATCGAATGTAATGTAATCTTCGGCTGCAGCAGCCAAATCTCTGTTTGGGACAACCAAAAAATAACAACAAAATAATTTCGTTATAAAAACAAAACATTGCATTGCCCCATGTACAAAAATACAATTTGGTTGCGCCAAACAAACTTGCTTTTATTCAACAAAACGCATTTCTCAGTAACAGCTGAAATTAATTCTTCCTCCATTTGACTTATTTCGTCTCTTCTGGCCTGAACAAAAGCAACACATTTTAGTGATATTTTTAGCAATACTCTTTTGCCAGATTAAAACTTCAACTTTTATGAAGTATAATATGTGATACACCGCTGTATCAAGTAAAGTTAATCTGACTAGCCTTGAATGACCTCAGTCCGAACTGACATCTGGTTTCCTCACTTCGTTTAGAGACTTAAAGAGACACTGTCTGCATTCTGCTGTATTTATGTGGCTATGGAACTCTCGGTGTAATACATATGTTGCTAGGCTACAATGAGTTTGTCTGTTAATTTATCATTTTTAAAACTACTTCTTCAAAGAATAATGTATCTATAGTTCGTCCCACTCATTTAATTTTCATTATGACGTTCAAAGAGTGTTGACATTGTGATTAATGCTAAGAGTGGAGTCATGTCTTATTTCTCCAGGGGAAAGTTTATCTAACGTTGAACTTCTACAAGCTCTTTGAATTTTTAGCAGCTTGTAATATTGTTTCCAGTTATTTGTNCAAGTTTATCTAACGTTGAACTTCTACAAGCTCTTTGAATTTTTAGCAGCTTGTAATATTGTTTCCAGTTATTTGTTCTTTTTACTTAAGTAATGCTTTTCAACGAATCTTCAATAAGATGAGCATTTTATTACTTTTTATAATTTAATATTTTGTCAAAAAATAGAAAATTTTTTAATGTCACCGGCGTTTTCAAATATGACCATCCTTTCTAAAACTCGTACAATTTATGGGGTGTTTGCGGGGCAATACACGTATTATACAATCACAATTTATAGTTTTATAACATTATAGACAAAGATTGTATACTATTTCATAATTTCCACGGTTTAAATTTCTCATTTTTAAAATTATCTTAATACCCTATGACACGATAAAATGTTAACCTATTGATATTATTTGTGTAATACCAATGTTATGAACATATTTATTATGCTATATCATGCTTATAATATTTTATAATTTTTAACTTTTAATGTTGACAACTTATCCCATTATTATTTTATGTTGGCAACATATCCCACTATTATTTTATGTTGGCCACATATCCCATTATTATGAAACTCTCTTGTGGCACTGATGCGGTTAGCAACTACATAAATAATGAAACATTTTGGCTGGTAAATGCGTTTAATTCGTGTCATTCGTTAGCAAGCCAAAACATTTCTAAAAAAAAAAANATGAAACATTTTGGCTGGTAAATGCGTTTAATTCGTGTCATTCGTTAGCAAGCCAAAACATTTCTAAAAAAAAAAATACTATAAATTATTTGCGTATATGACTAATATTGTAATTTCATTTATGCTTTGCATTTTTATAGACAGCGCTTTTGTAATAATAATTACACATCTTTATTTTNCAATATTGTAATTTCATTTATGCTTTGCATTTTTATAGACAGCGCTTTTGTAATAATAATTACACATCTTTATTTTTTATTACATGCCCACTCTGAATACTTAAAACGAAGGCAGAAGCGTAGAGTTAATAATCATGTGTGTTTGAGGATTGTAACCGACTAACATATAAAAAATAAACGATTTTACTTAAATATGTAAAAAATATTTGTGTAAATTATCTTACCCTCCAGGACACATGGGAAATTATGTTTGAAATAAAGCGTTTGAAATTAAGAATTTATTAGCTAATTGAACATGCACATTTTCCCCTTAAATCTTCTTAGGATATATTTTCCAAATATGATATTATCATTGCTAACGAAATTTTACGTTCTTACATCCATATTTATGTGCTACTGCGGAGAAATTTATTACGTGAAATTAATTTTTCTTTGTAGAGCCTTGAAAAGAATCGTCGTCAAAGATGCCTGAACAGCTTGAACTGAGGAGCCAGGAGACGGTTCCTGAAACAGTAAACAAAGTATTGTAATTAAAGTCGTGCCACTATTTCATCGCATATATTCAGAAACAACTATAATTTTACGACAATTGAAATTTCAAAAATATGTACAGCTGTCTTTAAAGCTTTTAAAAATATAATATTGTGTATGAAATTAAGTTTAAATATAGTATTTTTTTTAACACCACAATCAAGCTCTGGCAGGTTATTCCTTACGACAAGTAAGACGAAAATATATGTATCACTTTTCTCATATAAAAATTATAAAGAGAGTTATACGTTCCCAAAAAAAAAGAACAATAAAAAATCCTTTTTGTTTAAAATATTAGAAACTACTCACGATTAAGGAACACCTTGGTGATTTATGTTTTGCGGAACAGAGAATGTTTTGTGGAACAGAAAATGCGTTTCACAATATCATCCCACTTCGTGGTGAAAATGGGGGTTGCCACCTTATTTTTGGATGAAACTTTGCAACCTTTAGATATACGGGAGTATTTAAAGACT
>NQII01002845.1:263299-311508 GCA_002778355.1 Clitarchus hookeri | reverse complement strand
CACAAATCGTGCAGTCTGGCTGGTGCGAGACGGCCCTGCCTATTGCGAAATGCATGTGATCGGGAGGTACTGGCCAGGCCCTCCGGGTTCACAGACAGGCGCCTTGCAACTCAGCAGTTGTGTGCCATGGGCCACGAGAACAGGCGTCGGTTTGAGTTGTACGAGAGTCGTTGACCAGACTCCCAACAGTGCAAATGCTTGGGTGCAGGTCTGAGTTCGAGATCTGTTAAAGCCTAGCCTAGGGCACTGAAATTAATTTATTAGATCAAGGATTGTATGTGTAGGCGCCGGTGCAGGCGAATGGCTGGAATGCAATGCAGTGAGCTGTGTAGTGTGATCAGTCCAGCCAACGGAGTGGCTCCCTGCTTGAGGGGAGACAGGGGCAGAACTAGTCNCAGCGACCTCCCACACCGGCGGAGAAATAAACGAGCAGGATAAAGTTTGCCGGTGTGGGGGTTCTTTGCCACGCTCAATGCGTCTTCTGCGAGTGCTGGTTGTCTACTGCTTTCCGTTGGCTTGCTGTGCTAGCGGGCGGTAGGCACACAGTGTATTAGTCGCCCATGCCTACCCCCAATCCTCGCCCAAGGGTGCCAAAAACGTTACCAAATAAGGGCATGGCGTGGGCCAGGCAACCACTCCCCACGCCAGCCGAACTACATCGTAGTAAAAGATAATAAAACCTTCTAGAACAAAAACTGTNGCCAGGCAACCACTCCCCACGCCAGCCGAACTACATCGTAGTAAAAGATAATAAAACCTTCTAGAACAAAAACTGTTGACTGCAGTTGGAAAGCTTCTATCTACTAATGCAGATGTTAACAAAAACTACGATTTCCAAAAAAGCAAATGTATGACCAAAAAACATATCACTGCAATAACTTTGAATCTATTATTATTAGTATTACTAAGCCTCGCAAAACGAAAGAAAATTAAACAACTATCCCGATAATTATTATGATTGCATCACTACAACCTGTCACTCGGAACGGCCCTTCAAACAGAAGAAACAGCTTACGTGTGACGTGCTCCCAGAACAAACTAACAGGATTCATTCTCCGAAGAACCAAATCATTCAGCGCAAAAGAATTTTTCCTACTTGCTTTGTGGTGTTTCTTACAGCTCTCAGCTGCTGTGTAGAAGCGTTTCTGAACTAATTTTAACATTTCTTGGCGTATCTTCTCCGGGTCTTCCATGGTCGTAGGTATGCCAAGTCTTGGCAGAGCATCGTGACATATCTCAAACGAGCGCTGACTAGTGAAGATCTCATAATGTGTGAAACCGGTTGACAAATTCACAGTATGATTAATCACAAATTCTATCCAAACAATCTTGTCTCGCCAGCTCTGCTGATTACTGTGGCAAGTTTTCATGCTACGTTCAACTGGGTTACTTTGAGAATGGCGTACAGATATAGTAGTTAATTGTCTGAGGCTGTTCTGCCATAACTCTCCAGTGAACTGTGCCCGTATCAGACCGAATACAGATAGGTTTATCTGTGCTATTTACACTTTTTAAAGGTGAACATCCCAAATGGCTTGGCGTTGTTTTAATAATAGGAGAAATAATCACAGCTAACGCTTCCGCTATTCTGTGGATAGCTTAAACCAAAACATATTTTCATATGATCTCGAAAGGGTTTATCATAGTTAAAGGTATTTGTATCTAAACAGAAAAAGAATCTTGAATATCAATCAATATTCATGTGAGCATGTTTACAGCATTTTTTAAAGTATTGATAACCTTTTTTTATTTAATGAATATGCAGTGGACGGACATCAGGGGCGGATGCAGTGGTCTCAGGGGAAATGACCCTACAATCCACATTTTATTATACAGTATATAAAGAACTCTGTTATTACCAGTTGCAAAAACATAATGCATACATTTTTGCATAATGTCTCCCACAATATCAGAAATGCTACCTAGTTCTTGAAAAATTTTGAAGGGACTATTAAAAAGTTACATGACTAAATTCATCTGATAGAGAATAACACTATACCGTACACCAGATTTTTACTTTTCACTCACATCTTCTGGTCGCGGATTTGGTGAAAATCTTGTCGCACACAAGAGGAACATGTCTGGTGCTGGTTTGCCCCTTATTGCAGCTAAGTCACAAGCTGTTACAGTGTGGCTGAAGTAGCTCCACAGCTCCAAATGAGCAGACATTTTTAGTTTCATGGATTCCATACTGCTACTTGTTGCAATGGCTATGGGAACTTGGTGGGCAGCCAAATGCCTCACTAAGCGGTCTACCCCTAAACAAGGATAACAGTAAAATAATATAACAGCAATAATTGTGCCCTTGTCTTCTTGAACATAAGGTTTTTCTTTAATTAACATGTTCTCACATGTCAAATATTTTTTAAAGATCCATGAACATGATTACAGTGCTTTTGTTGTGGGGTAACTCCTTTTAAATCTGTTTTAAATTGTCTAAATCTCTCTTCTCAAATTATTGTAACTATAACTTTGGGATACTAAACAACAGATACATAGGGCCGTATTCAGAGACGATTTAAACATGGTCTACACTACAGTTACGATTTATATCGCCATATATGGTCAACACACACGACTTTTCCGTATTCAGAAAGCAATATTAAATGTGACTATTTTAGTCAGGTTTAGATAGATATGGTTTAATTTACACTAGGTAGAGGGTTAGTTGAACGCCTGACTAAACTTGTATTAAACATGGCAGTGACAGATTTTAGGTTGAAGGTGCTGAAATCATTGAGTAAATAATACTTCCCACGATATTACTGACAATGCTTGTATTTTTAGTTAGTGAAATATTGTCAGGTTAAAAATTTTGACATCTGGTTTTGTCGCGATTCTGTGTTGAGTTTTCCTTGCCGCAACTTAGGAATTGTGGGACCTGGAAATTTTAGTGGGCAGGGCATTGACGTGTATGTTGAGCTGATGATTTGCGGAGGACGTTGACTGCCCGGGAGTCCAGTGTTTGACTTCCACAAATCGTGCAGTCTGGCTGGTGCGAGACGGCCCTGCCTATTGCGAAATGCATGTGATCGGGAGGTACTGGCCAGGCCCTCCGGGTTCACAGACAGGCGCCTTGCAACTCAGCAGTTGTGTGCCATGGGCCACGAGAACAGGCGTCGGTTTGAGTTGTACGAGAGTCGTTGACCAGACTCCCAACAGTGCAAATGCTTGGGTGCAGGTCTGAGTTCGAGATCTGTTAAAGCCTAGCCTAGGGCACTGAAATTAATTTATTAGATCAAGGATTGTATGTGTAGGCGCCGGTGCAGGCGAATGGCTGGAATGCAATGCAGTGAGCTGTGTAGTGTGATCAGTCCAGCCAACGGAGTGGCTCCCTGCTTGAGGGGAGACAGGGGCAGAACTAGTCAGCCTGGGACGTAGAGAGAGTAACATGGTTATTGGGTAAGTTTTAGATTAATTTAAGTTTCCTTAAGGTAGATGAAAAGCATAAGTAATTAGATTTTTACATACGCGCTCGACTGGCTAAGGCACTCAAGGCTACAGATATCCAATTAGTAATACTCAACTGGTTTAATTAATGTTGTGGTGTCTACATAATGTTTGGCCCAGTAATGTCATGGAAATTGATGCTTTGATTTGAGTTGCTCTTAATCTATTTAATTAATGTTTTGGTCCAGCGAGAGATTTGTAATTTATTAATGTCAAATGTTCTCTTTTATTAAAGCCTTAAACAATTAAATAGGAATACATTTTGAAGTTGAGTAGTTAACATTATTTATTTATAGTTTTAGACCCCCTCCCCTAAGTATCTACAGTATTAACATTTAAAAGGATGTAGTGATAAGTCTTTAGTAACTAAACAACTCCCAAAAAACCTCTCGCTGTACGGTACAGGTAAGGGAAGGAACCAATTGAAGAACTTACGTTAATTAAGCTAAGCGAGTTTCGAGAGTTATGTCCCTACTCCATATGTTACATTGTGGGTTGCAGATACGATAATGATTAGTGGGAAGCAGCCCGCATTCGTGACAATATCAACACAAGTATTAATTCATGCGTACGCCAAAGCCGGCAACATAACTAACAATATTTAATAAACGTATTATTTGCAAGTGACTTTCTTACAGATTTTAGTGTTCGTTTGGGAGCATTAATGTGATTACAAATTTTGTTTGCCATTAATTAATACCACGCTTCCGAAATAAATAGGTACTAGACCACAAAAATACATCCTGCATACATTATAACTATTCTTTAGTGGAGGTCACCATGGCAAATGTTACGTGTATTTGCAGTATTTTAATTGTTTGCTAATGCATTAATATACCAAAGATAAGTGCATCTACTGACACGCATTCAAACTACCCAATATTCTCAATATGTTGTTCGGTCTAAGATATTGTTTTCACATAAAATTAATAAAATATGTTTCTAAATCATATTATTTCTTGAAAGCACGCTGTAAAAATTATCCCATATTGTTTATTTAGTGTATTATCCCTATACATGTATTTATTTTCTGATACAGATACTTATACTTGAATTCAATCAAAAATATTTATTTCTATTCATGCTATTCTTCAATCATTTCAGCACATCATACTAAACATATTTCCATTAAAACGATATGTACACATATTAAATCAAACATGAAAATTTAAACGACACCTAACTAATCACAATGGCAACCAACAGGTTTGCGATATTGCCAAACCTTTTCTGAAGCTTAAACTGGTGACTAGTTAATCACTGGTAAAACATGGTCTAAGATATTGGAAAGTTGCTTCTGAATACAAAATGTCGGTCAGCCATAATCACAGCTTTAGACCTGGATTAGTTAAACCATTGTGGCTACCAGGCCACCTGAAGTATACAGGATGATGGCTAGTAGGGTACTTAGTTAATTTACTTTGGTGCAGACTAAGGGCACCTATGGTTGTTGCCAGTGGCGGATTTACATATTTGCCGCCAGTAGGCTATTCAAATTTTGCCGCCCCTACCGACCTCTAGAATTGGATACCCCAGTTCGCAATCATATTAATTGCAATTTTTTTTCCAATGAAATTGTAACTTTATGATTTGTACACTATCGTCCTAATTACACTGCCTTTTTCCCGTAATTAATATGAATGTGAACTAGGGGATCAATGTGGCAGTTTCTAGATTATTTTTAAAACCCAACGATTTAGTTAAGATTGCACAAGAAATAGTTTTTGGGTATATTTCTGAGCTAATAAAAGCTCAATCATGTACTACTAATAAGGCGGGGTAAGGTATGCCTCAATACTACTACTTACACAATAATGTACATTCTGTAAACGTAATTAAATAATTTTTATTGCGCTTACTTACAGTTTAAAACAACATATGCAATTATCTGGTAACAATCCGGCTGATGATTTCGATGAAATTCAATTAATTAAGTTATGAAAGTTTTAAAATACCTTTTTGCGCAATTTTCTATTGGCAAAATCATTAATTATAACGTCGTATAAAATCTTGATTATTAGTTCTGACTCTATGCACAAAAGAGCTAAGGCGTTTAGCTTTTCTTGGCTTAAGGTAGATCTTAGATAATTTTATACCCGTTTTAAGCAAGGAAAGCTTCTCTCACCTGAACAATTTGTCGCTGGGGTACATAGAGCCATGCGAACTGCTATATCCAAGTTTGGATAAACGTTTTGCAAATTCTGTTTTCGCAGGAACGAAGATAGACTTTTCAATGATCCAGAATCTGGTTTTACCAAAATTCTTTCAGAAGAAAGATGGCATTGAAAATGTATGCATTCTTGAACTAAGTCAGTCTCTAAATCATTAGGATACATTTCTTCCGAGAAAAGGGCTTTTTTGTAAGGGTTGATGATGAAAATTCACTCATTATGGTCAGAAATGAAAACTTTTCATTGAACCTGTTGTAGGCCTCCTGCCGTTTTTATAATTCGGATACGAGTCTATCAATGAGGACGAGAAATGTGTTAACCCTGAAAGTATCACTCGCAGTCATTCTCATTTCTTCATCGAGTGTTTCATCATAATTTTTTTTCCTTTTCGGTTGTCTTTTTCCCATGTCTTTTGTATACTGCTTCGACACGCTTAATTCCATCGCCTTTTGTTCAAAATACTTAAAAAAATTTCTCGTTCAGCTACGAAAAACTTGCAAAGAGATTCGTAAAGATCGGCAACAGTGATCAAATCTACGGTAGAAGCCTGAATTTGAACATTCACTTTGTTTATTCTTTCCAAAAAAACATTTCACACAACAACCATTACCGCCGTTTACAGTTTTTCTAAATTCAAAAGTATTCCCGTCGCTTCGTTTCGCGTTACAGGCTTTTCGGTACAATCATCCTTGATTGATTCCAAAGTTTTAAGGACTTCATGCCAACAATCTCTTAAACTTCTATACGCGCCCTCTCTAGCTGACCAACATGTCAGATTTACTCTCTTTAGCGTTTTCCCTTTACCGATTTCAGTCATTAATATTTGCCAGCGCTGTGCCGAACTTACAAAAAAAAACTGTGATTTCTTGAAGCAACATGAAGAAGTGACAAGCTTCTGTAAAAGATTCAGCAGTCGCAGTTGCCACTAAATTTGAAGAGTGGGCAGAGCAAGGAACAAAAAAAGCAAAAGGTGCTTGGCTTTGAATTTGAGCCTGTAAGCCATTGTACACACCAGACATGTTCGCGGCATTATCATATGATTGTCCACGACAGTCTTCAATATTTATGCCCAGTGTTTTGAGTTCCGAAATAATGGCAGAAAACATTTCTTCAGCTTTATGTCCCACTGAGGGCAAAAACTTGAGAAATCTTTCACACGGTTCGCCTGTTTCCAAAACGTATCTAATGACGAGGGTAAGTTGGTCCACATGTGCTATTTCTGGTGCTGAATCGATGATAAAGGAAAAATATTTCGCCCTTCTTATCTCGTCTCCAATGTGTTTTAAGACTTTATGACCCATCAAGAGAATAAACTCATCGCAAACGGTCTTTGATAAGTAACTGGTACTTCCAGATCCTTGATTCCCAAATCGTTCAACATGACTGGCTAAAAATGGATATAATTCAGCTAACAGTTCCAAAATCATACAATAATTTTCGTTATGCGAATCACTGAACTTTTTATTTTTTCCTCTGAAAGTGAGGCCTATTGAACACAGTCGCTTCACTACGGCAGCAAACCTCTTCAGAACGTTTCTCCAATAAGTAATTTCTTCAGCAATCTGGGCATGCAGTAAATTATCGAGTAGCTGAGCTACTCGGTGTTCTGCATTTTNGCAGAGTTTTCATGCTGAGCTACTCGGTGTTCTGCATTTTTCCAGTCATTAAATCCTTCGTTCTCAAACTGAGTCTTATTCTCCAATGGACCGAATGCCAAACAGGGCCCGCAATATACAGATCTTTTACTTTCAGAATAAACCAGCCAATTTTGGTAATTCACTTCATTATTTTTAATTTTTCTTTGGAAGATACTCACAGGGAAGAAACGACGCTGATCAGCATAAATTTTTTCACTTTTAGAGAAGTCACAAGACTTGTTTTGATCGAAGCCGTACCTTGCGATAATCTCCCTTAAGGTATCGTTGATTTCCCATAAAGCTGGATCTTTGTTTAGATTTACTGTTGTTTGCACTTGGTCATTACTTAACGTCTGATTCTAATACACATCTTCAATTGTTGTACTTATTGATGATTCCTCTACCACCTCTACGTTAAAAACATAAATATCCGTTTTTTCAAAAGTAGATGGTTCAACAGATGACTGTTGTTGTTGGGCCGCTGAGTTCAAATACGTTCCATCTCTTCCAGATTGTATTGTGTCAGTGCATGTTGTTGAAGTTCCTGGTCTTTCAACACTACTTCCACTTCCACTTTAAAAAAAAACTGTCAATTTTTATCGTTTTACGGATAATCTGTTCTTGTTCTTATTTTTTCATTTTGGCCTTCTTTCTATACTTAGCTCCACTAAGTCGCTTTCTCCCATCACTCATTCTAACAATTACTTGGATTCCAAGAACTGAAATAAAAAAGATAGCATTAGGAGTTTTATTTCTCGTACATCCTTTGTTCAGACTTCAGACATTCAATAATTACCTAACATAAGTACAAAAAATTTATTTAAGTATGATATAACAAAAAAATCAAAATTTATTTGCACAGCTTCCGTAACAGCTATTTATCAAGTTAAATTACGTCTTACTGATTCGTTACGGATGATTTATCGTAATATATTATGATTACTTACCTACTATAAGTTTATACGCACCGATGATATTATGGTATGAAATTATTCATACAACCCACGCAACACNTGATATTATGCTATGAAATTATTCATACAATCCACGAAACACTTTGAAAAATTACAGCACACAACCAGAAAAAGTAAATACGGGACGGGACTTCCCCGTTTGTATCGCCGGCCGCCGCTCTATATCTATCTCTCTGGAACTCAATGCCACCACGCGGGCTTATTCCTACAACAGCACGACCCCGCTTCGGCTCCCGCGGCAGCCGCGCTGCGCTCGTGCAGTCAATTCGGCCAGACACACTTAGCGAACGGTCATGTCACTTGTTCCCGCGCCGTAACCAAACGCAACTACGCGAATTGTAGAAAAAATTATCTAAGTAGTGAAACATATTACATTTTGAATTGTTTGTGTGGACCTAATAACATTTAGGTATATAAATATGAATCTTTTTAATTTCTGTAAGACATAAAAAAAAATTTGGCCCCAAATTTGCCGCCCCTAAAATCTGCCACCCTAGGCTCCAGCCTACTCAGCCTGCTGGTAAATCCGCCACTGGTTGTTGCGTGTTACGGAAACTGCCACTACGTTTTCGGAAATTAACTCATAAGTTCTCTGCACTTCTACTTGGTTTGTCTCGGAAATTTACACATGAAGTTTCGGCTGTTCCTGAGTTCTCTCCCCAGTGACGTCACAATTGACTTACTGACTGACTGACTGCTTGCCTCGTCGCCATCCGGCGCACGACTACGTCTTCGCGGGGAATGCCGCCTCTCGGTATGGGGCTGCCACTCGTTTCCGGGAATTTACTCATACCATACCGTATATAATAAAAAAGTTGTTGCAGGACTCACAGTTGGAAAACATGGATGAGAATGGATGAGCAAACAAATTACAGCAACTGTTAATCTAAAGGCAGATGAAGAAAACCTGCGAGTGGAAATGAGGATGCAAACTATGCAGCTGACTGCAAGGATAATATCACAGTTGAGCACAACTAGTGTTGGGATGCAACCCCCATCCCATCGTCAATCCATCCACCCAGCTTCCCAGACTATATTTCTATACAAAGGTCACCTAAACAATACAACCACTATAAAGCAATAATAAAATGGAAACATATCTGAAATATAAGTTGGCTATATCATATGTACACGTCTGTATTTTAGTGCAGATACTATCACTCTAGGTTCCCGTGGCTACCTATCAAATAAAATGCAACCTGAAGCCATCTCCACATGAGTTGGGAGTAGCAGCATAATTGACATGGTAAAAGACCAGTTTAAAGAAGCCAACTAACACACAAATAACCCAGCCACAGTACCTTACTATCATTACAGCAAAATTAAAAAAAATGGTCCTTTCAACTTGTATGAACAATGAAGAATTCAGCATTCAACATGGGGCTTGAATTTGTGGCGAGTTGTCACAATAGTAACATCTAAATTTAAAATAAAAACACTATCCAGAAAAAAAATGCACAAATTAAGGAATTAAAAACATCAGCTGATATGCTACAACAGTTTTCTTTAAATATTTGTATTTTACCAAGTCAAAATAAACTTTAGGCCTAGATAGAATACAAAAATATTTTAGACGCGTGCAACAAGTTACCGAGAAGCACATTGTGGAACTTTTTTTTCTAGCTAGATGACAGGTCATTGTAACTATGACCCCCCAGGGTCATAGTTCATACCTTTGTATCTTCATTTATCAATTATTTAGATTCAAATTATTGTATTTCATCACAAATCCTTCAAAATTTTNTCATACCTTTGTATCTTCATTTATCAATTATTTAGATTCAAATTATTGTATTTCATCACAAATCCTTCAAAATTTTTTAATGACTCTTGCTCCACAAATACTTATTGGCTTTCTTCGCCATAGTCAAATTTGAAATTTTACTGCATCCATAATATATAAATTTTTATGTCTATGGTATTTTTATTTTACAGTATACAGTTATCTAAATGAAAAGTTACAATTTCAGTATTCAAATTAAAAGAACACACTGGTAGGAGACCTATGCATGTACTTCACAGTAATGAAATATGAACATGTAGAGAAAGATCAAGTAAAACAATACACACATGTAGGTTTTATCTAAGAAAAGAAAACTTACCAGGCATGAGTTTAGCTTTAGGAAGAAGTTCCTGTTCCCTCTGACGTACATAATTAACCACATCCTCAGGTGTAATAGACAAGCCGAGCTTTTGAACAAACATCTGACTGGCGTCTGCCTCGGGCGTGCCAAGCAATACCATCCGCAGCTCCCAAGTCAATACCTTACCATGCATTTTAGCAAGGTCTGAGTAAATCTGCTCATAAATTCTGTCTGTGTCTGTTTAGTGGGGGAAAATTGTAATTACATTAATCAAATAATGCATTATTGAAAAACCTTACATGTTTGTGTTTTTTTTTNTTAGTGGGGGAAAATTGTAATTACATTAATCAAATAATGCATTATTGAAAAACCTTACATGTTTGTGTTTTTTTTTAATGGTGGAAACGTACATATACAAAAAGAATACATGCCAAAATAGTGAATAGAAAAAAAAAACTAANGTTTTTTTTTAATGGTGGAAACGTACATATACAAAAAGAATACATGCCAAAATAGTGAATAGAAAAAAAAAACTAAACAGTTGTTACAATATATTATTAGTTAAAAATAACAGCAAAAATTCTTTCAGATATAACACATAATTAAATGAAATAAAAATATGTCCAGTTACAGGCCCGGCCTACCAAGCCTGCAGTGACTGTGTTTATAACTGGCACAGAATTTCTTGGCCACTCAGTGTCAGCCCATCTGCAAGCATTACCAAGCCCTGTTGCCACATTTAACAAGTGCCCGTCCCGGAAAATATGTGCACTCAAAAATACTGTTCTAGCATAGCCAATCATTACGCACAGAGGAGTCCTCTGCGCCAGCCGGAGAGAAAATCCCCAAAACTATGATTCAAAGTATGCCAGCAGTTTTTGTAAGTAATGAGCACGAAGCACTCTTAACATCTGTGAAGCTTGGTGTTTCATGTACAAAGAATTACAGGGAGTGTGACGACACTCAATAGCACATTGGCACACACCTCTTGTTATTCACCTATCATGAAGTTACATGAAGTTAGTTACGGTAGCAAGTAGGCCGCTATGCTACCAAAAATATATAAAAGGACAGGAATTCAAGTACGCACAGTGTAGTAATTGTTGACAGGCACACACAAAGAAGGACGACACATTTTCCATGCAAATGCACGATCGCGACATTTTGCTCCATTAAATTCAAGTTCAATGTGATTAGTTACATCAATTCATACCATTTTCTGAATTTTTTTTCTCCACAAATGCCATGATTCTTAACAATTACCTGATACACATTTGTTTATTTCAATAAACTTGCCTGTATGAGTATTTAAAAGTTTCAAACAGGCAAAACTAACATGGCGGTGATTTGGAATTTTGCATTTGGTAATTTTTTAGCTTCAAAGTTGACAAAATGCAGATATGAAAAATATGTCTTCAATTTTGTTGACAAAATCAGGTCACATGATGATTGTGTTAACGAAACGTGCCAATTGGAACACAACCTCAGTAACCTATTAGCAGTGTTAGTATTGCTGATACATACCATTGTTTAAAATTTTTTAAAAATCTTTTTCAAAAAACCTTTTTTTTTCTATAAACTACCAACAAAAATAACCCTATGAAAAATAAATTAATATTAATTTTCCCTATCCACTTTTTTTGTTTAGAATATTTATTAAACTAATGTTTTATATAACACTGAAAAGTATCAAATGATGAAACTACTTAACACTGAAATAAAATGACCTCAATCCACTCTTAAATCAAACCCTTGTTGGAACAGTGACCTCCCTGGCCAACTTATTACATCGCTGAATTTTATCGCCACACTGGATTTGTATCAGGATGTTTACTTGGGGTGTCACTACTTATGAAATGAAGTCTCCTTAGGTTTGTACACTTTTCCAAACTGGAAGCAAATATCAGAATACAATAACTCTGTTCCATTTCACTGCAACATACCCTTGTTCACTTGCCCTTTATCCATTCACTACCCACAATCCCATGATCCCTTTGTAATGAAGTGGGTATAATTTTGAACACTTGTCTTCATTTCGCAATTTCCAATGCGTATACAAAAAATTAATTAAACAAATTTTCTTATGTTCCCTCAGTTTGTTCCGAACAACAATGTTCAGAAAGTGGCAGTTAAGAAGCTGCAAAACTGTTATAAACAATTGAAAAACAGAAATTACAGTGAAGGGCATGTGATGGGGGCATCGTTTGCAGAGTTGCCAACTCAGTGGATTTCTCACCAGATCTGGTGATTTCAGAAGCTGGCCTGGTGGCTAAATTTCATATTTGCAACACAGCGAAAAGTTATTGTTTTCATACAAAACTAGTGGAAAATTTGGTGATTAAAGGAAGACTGAAAATTTTTCTATTATCAGATTATAACACATTTGTTTCAAAATGATTGTTCATCCCCCTGGAATGTGTGATGTACACCTGGAAAAAGCATGGGAATATCTTGAGATGCATATTACGTGTTTTATTACATGTAATTATTTCAAATAGTCGTGTGGACTGTCTTGCAGGAATAAGGATGTAATTTGGCCCTTACCCAAGCAAAGTATTCGAGACCTCTATACCGGGAAAGTTCCTCAAGTATCCATTTGTAGCACTTGAATGTACTGTGTTTTTACATATGTCTAGCAAATACATCCGTGCTCTTCGTTTGAATTGGAACAGCCCTTACTTGACATCACGACCTCGATACATTTTTCAAGGGCACGGAGCCAATAAAGGGCCCTAATCATGTGAATTGGAACACAGGTTTTATAAGCTGTAGATCTTAAACTACCTACCTAACAACAGCCCGTCACAGTCGAAAATCACATGTGTAACTGGTCTCAAAGTTGTCATTTCAATTAAACCATCAACAAAAAACTTGTAATATAAGTACTGGCAGTCTTTTTATATAGACATTACAATCGCAGTCAACTTTCATTTCCAAAACAGAATACACAAAATTTAACAAAATTCTAAACACAAATACAAATGCTTACGAACAATGGCCTTAGTGGCTCATGTAGCCAGATATGTAATAATTTTTTTTGTGGTAATGTGGCCAACAGCGAAGCCCACGGCCAAAAACAAAAAACAGGAGACAAACAAATGAAGGATAAAGAAGGAGAAATACTAGACGGGATTACAAAAATACTCTTCTCGGTAGAGGCCCTTCAACCATGGAGGGAAAGAAAGGCCATGGAACAGGGGATAACAAGGAAAGAGTGGGCCGATCACNCGTGGAACAGGGTAAACAAGGAAAGAGTGGGCCGATCACCTAGGACATCTACCAGGACACCAAATTCTGAAGCTCACATAACAACACCGTGCGCAAGGAAAAACCGAGCGAGAACACAAACGAACCGAGGGTCATGAAAAAGTACCGAAGGGAAAGAGACAGGAAAAGTCACACGAAGCCTAAGAAGAGCAGCAGACAACGAACTTCTATCGCCCCAGTGGGACACTCAAAAATACACATCTCCTTATAGGAGAGTTTGACGGAACGATTCTACAAGACTCTCCCGGTCAAAAGCATAAGTCGAATCTGTTTTTGAGACGGTAATCATATGCGCAATTGTGTCTACCAAAGAGGACAATTTGTCGAAATTAATTTGAGGGACTTCACATACCTCAGCGGGCGGTACCTCTTCAGGTAGTGGAGCACGAACAGGTAAAGAAAGATTGTCGGCAGCATCCGGTTTTAATTGAGCATAATACTCGCGAACATTAAAGGAAGGCGGGACAATGTTGGAAGTCACCGGAGGTATTGCGTTATAACAAACAGGACCTTACCAAACAATGGACCTTACAGTGTCCATTTGGAAGTGCCGCGGGGAGCTTTGTGTTGCCAAAGAATACGAAGTCGGGAAGGCCAGAGTCGCTGACGGGGGAGGGAGAACTGATGGTGTGGGCAGAGGTGGATATTGAGCCAATGAGGTGGGAAGGGACATAATTGGTTGCGAAAGTGGTTGTTGTACCGGATGGACCANGGAGGGAGAACTGATGGTGTGGGCAGAGGCGGATATTGAGCCAATGAGGTGGGAAGAGACATAATTGGTTGCGAAAGTGGTTGTTGTACCGGATGGACCATGAAATACGGCTGAACTTTGGCTTTAGCATCAGCATAAGACAGGTTGTAGTATGCCATGACACGTTTTACCTCTCTTTCCATTTCCCAAACAGGGCATTTAGCACCATGCCATGTGTTGACCAGAGCAATTCATACATACTGGGGTATCTGCAGTAGTACATTCTGATTTAACATGAGGTTGAGAACAGGCAGGACAACGAACATTCTTTGCGCGACAGTTTTTCTGTGTATGCCCAAAGCGAAAACATCTGAAACACTGTAGCACAGATTGAACCCGAGGTGTAACTTTGAAGATCTCGTTATGTATAATAGTTTCATTAGGTAACTGTTGCCCCTCAAAGGTAAGGCTCACCAGGCGGATGGGAACTCGTTCCGATAAAGTGCCATTAACGACATGTTTGGATAACCTCTCAATAGACAAAATCTTATAATCACATTCTAAACCTTCACGAATGTCAGCTGTCGACATATCAAGAGGAATACCATATATCAACCCTTGGCGTTGCACAAGACTAGTAGGGATATTGACAGAAACATTCAATTTAGTTGGTAGTTCTGAAGACATAAATTGATTGGCTGCAATACCAGTAGTAAATGTAATTTTCAATTTCGCTGGGCCTGCTCGTTGGATATGTAATATATCGCGGTTAGGGTGGAGTTTTCGACCTAGTGAAATGGGATGTAAGTTGCCAATATTCTTATCTTGCGACTCAACAAAAACAACAAAAGGCCCTGGGCTATCTCGAGAATAGCATAAGTGGGGAGGTCTAACCTGTCTCGCAGTGTTTAGTGGCTCCATCGAAGAGCCATCGTGCCCTACACGATTACTCTTTGCATGAAGACTATCATTATGAGCTTTTCTCTTATTTGCAGTATGCTCATCTACATCCATCACTTACCTGCGGTTAATATTTATAGGTCACAAAAACGAATTCGACCACATTACCACCACCTAATTCCTTCATACCACCCACAGCAATCCNCTGCAATACCAGTAGTAAATGTAATTTTCAATTTCGCTGGGCCTGCTCGTTGGATATGTAATATATCGCGGTTAGGGTGAAGTTTTCGACCTAGTGAAATGGGATGTAAGTTGCCAATATTCTTATCTTGCGACTCAACAAAAACAACAAAAGGCCCTGGGCTATATCGAGAATAGCATAAGTGGGGAGGTCTAACCTGTCTCGCAGTGTTTAGTGGCTCCATCGAAGAGCCATCGTGCCCTATACGATTACTCTTTGCATGAAGACTATCATTATGAGCTTGCCCAACTGATAATTTTCTCTTATTTGCAGTATGCTCATCTACATCCATCACTTACCTGCGGTCAATATTTATAGGTCACAAAAACGAATTCGTGGTGTAATGGTGGTGGATTAAGGAAGTATGGTGGGTGTCGTTAGGACAAAACACTCATCACTCCACGACGACTCCGAGACGAATGTGGGAAATGTAATAAATATAAAAACAGTAGCATAAATTGTGAACCAAAAAATAGAAAGCAGAGGAAAACACGCCAACACATATAACGCCAGACCCATAAATCTAAACTGTACATACCTGCGGCTTCAGAAAAACTGTAAACACTTTGAAGAAAAATGCACGAAAATGCTAGGGTCATGGATATGGCTAAGGGTAAAAAAAAAAAAGTACATGTTCCAATTGGCACGTTTTTCTAAATGCGGAATTTATGCAATTCGTTTTCTGCCAACATCGAAGCTTATTAATGACCAAATACGAATTACAAATTCGCTGCTATATTAATTTTACCAGCTATTGATTCTTTTCAGACAACCTAGAGCGGTATTCATTACTTAGGAACTAGCTTCATTTAGCCAAACTTATTTGGTGTCTTAAGTTCCCATTTACATTTCATTAACATCACTTACTCTTTTCTCAAGCACAGGCAAACAAGGTGGTCTTCGCGAAGACTGTCATATTATTTGCGCCATGAGACTGAATATTTCTGTTCCATAGTCACTGCTTGAGATCTCGATTTNCGCGAAGACTGTCATATTATTTGCGCCATGAGACTGAATATTTCTGTTCCATAGTCACTGCTTGAGATCTCGATTTTCATAGTCATCGAGACCCTGTTTAATAAGGCAAATAAGCACGTCTTCGCCAAGTCCACTGCAGGGGTGACTTGTGACCACGTTTTTGTTAAACGGGTGACGCTGATTGGATAAATTCGTACGTCAAACCAGAGAATAATTTTGCAAAATGACGATATATAGAAATTATTTAACTACGCATTTGGACGAAAATCTAAATTGTTCTGCTCTGAAAAAGATTTTATAGCTTGCAATTCTACAGATACCATTAATTTTTAAGTAATTTGCGTAGTAGAAGTTAAGTCCCAATAATTGCAAATTAGGATTTTGATACCGAAGAACCTAATACAAATAATTTACAAAAAGGTTTTTTGACGTGACAACGTCTTATAATTCGATAGAGCCGGCTGCACGCACGAAAAAACATGACTCATGCGGCGTTACCTTGCTCTGAGGCGTTCCATGTAAGGCTTGAAGTGCAAGCGAGAGCGCGGAACGAGCGAAAAAAAATTTGACATAATTGTATTTATGCATACAAATAAATCTCACTTGATCAATTTCATTGTGATTTCCAATTACCTCCTTCTCTATATACATACAAATCTATTAAACAAATGAAATTAAAATTTTCTTTTGAAAAATGCTACCATTCCATCAGTATTTTCTTAAGACGTTGTCACGTTCAACTATCGTCAGTAAACCGACTTTACAGACAACCAATTTTTTTTTTAATACTAGTAACACACACACTATAGAAGAATACCGGACAGCTCTATACAAATAGCATAGTCCTGTGTGAAAAAAATTACTTAGTAGCAAGATATGTTACTATTATTATTATATTTATGGAAATATTTCAAAAGTTGTTATTATTATCATTTAAGTAGTAATATTTTCCATTTTTAAAACATTTGACGTATTTGGAATTATTTTTCTTGGTTTAGGTTTTACTCACTGTCAAATAAACAAAGTTTCGCTTTCATATATATATCATGCTGGAGTCAATTTATTAATACCAAAATAATGTTACATTAAACACTGGTGCTGCTGGCTGGAGGTGACAAAGCTACCGGATTTTCTGACATAAATCTTCAAGCTGTCCNTTACATTAAACACTGGTGCTGCTGGCTGGAGGTGACAAAGCTACCGGATTTTCTGACATAAATCTTCAAGCTGTCCGGTATTGTGACGTAGACCACTCCTGCGTGATCGCTGGCATGGCCACTGTCACACGTCATCTGCCCACAGTCACTGCACCAGTGCGTCCCGATGCGTGTCCACATCGTTCACTTGGGAACGGGTCACGACCCGATACCAAGTCATCCAACCGAGTGCGTGTGGTGACCCTAGAGAGATCTGTGTAATTGTGATAGAAATCAAGTGTCAGAATGTGTAGTAAAAAGCATTAGAATTTATCGCCCAATGGGAAAATGTTCGTGAAATTCACCCTTGGGGGATTGCGAAGTAATCGCAGAATAAATGCACGCCATGTACATATTTAATGAGGTGTAGAGTAGCAAGGCTTGTATATTTGAAGTGTTGTTCTATATAATTTTCCGAGTGCAATTGTGTCTAATCAAGCCAATTAGTGACGTGGGAAATAATTAGTCTCTCTTTCAACCATACCGTTCCGGTCGTAGTGTGCCCCAAAACTTAACATACCTAAATTTCCCACGTGCTCTGCAAGGCACCACATAATCATGTTTTTTTATTAGTGCTTAATTAAGAACTCTTAACTCTCTACCAGATTAAGAAAACTCTCTCAGAACATTTCAGTGTTTTATGTGCATATGTTACAAATGTTCTATGTTAATGAGGTCCGTTAGTTAAATTACCTCGCGGAGTGGAGCAAGCTCTCGGCAAGGACGCCGATTGCCCGCGCCATCTCTGGCAGTCTGATTCCACGGGTCTTAGGCTCTGCAGGTGCGCCGTGTCGTTGGGGACTTTCAGACTTTGTTCTGAACACNGCAGTCTGATTCCACGGGTCTTAGGCTCTGCAGGTGCGCCGTGTCGTTGGGGACTTTCAGACTTTGTTCTGAACACACTTAACGGCAATACGTTAAGTAATTTACTGCAACTTTTATTTAGTTTACCAACAGCCTTCCTCGTGTTCGCCGCACCCCTCTATCAGCTCAATTTACAGATTCCGGAGGTCTAATTACAGTTGTAAGTTTTCGCACAATTCTTGGTTTTTTTTTTTTTTTTGCAGAAACGGTCACTGGTCAGCCTTGCGAGTCAGGTCAGCTTTAATTTGCATTGTATATGGAACTGTGTGCACTATTCGGCAATACAATTTACTTGAGTTAACCGAAACTTACGAGTTCTCATTTAGTGTTGTAGTTCGGGTCCTGGCCCTATGCAGTAAGTCATCGACGCCTCAAGGAAGCATCCTTCATTTTTAAGGTAAAAGGTAATATTAAGGGGAGCTGGGGAGCCTAAATNCCTTGCGAGTCAGGTCAGCTTTAATTTGCATTGTATATGGAACTGTGTGCACTATTCGGCAATACAATTTACTTGAGTTAACCGAAACTTACGAGTTCTCATTTAGTGTTGTAGTTCGGGTCCTGGCCCTATGCAGTAAGTCATCGACGCCTCAAGGAAGCATCCTTCATTTTTAAGGTAAAAGGTAATATTAAGGGGAGCTGGGGAGCCTAAATATCCTGGCTATATGTTATATTTTCCTGTAAACTTGTACCGTGTGTGTCAAGGGATACAGCCACGTGGCCATTTGGCACACAATCACAATCAAAAGCCCTCCCTTCTGGGAAGCCACTGTCACGGTGGGTNTTGCATTGTATATGGAACTGTGTGCACTATTCGGCAATACAATTTACTTGAGTTAACCGAAACTTACGAGTTCTCAATTAGTGTTGTAGTTCGGGTCCTGGCCCTATGCAGTAAGTCATCGACGCCTCAAGGAAGCATCCTTCATTTTTAAGGTAAAAGGTAATATTAAGGGGAGCTGGGGAGCCTAAATATCCTGGCTATATGTTATGTTTTCCTGTATACTTGTACCGTGTGTGTCAAGGGCNCGCCTCAAGGAAGCATCCTTCATTTTTAAGGTAAAAGGTAATATTAAGGGGAGCTGGGGAGCCTAAATATCCTGGCTATATGTTATGTTTTCCTGTATACTTGTACCGTGTGTGTCAAGGGCTACAGCCACGTGGCCATTTGGCACACAATCACAATCAAAAGCCCTCCCTTCTGGGAAGCCACTGTCACGGTGGGTAGGGGCGGCTCAAGGCCGTATGGTGCAACAGGTGATTAGCGGCGCCTCGGCCGCGGGCGCAGCCGACTCGGCGAGATGAGCTGTACAGAGCTGGATCGCCCTGCTGCAGGGTTGCATGCCAACTGGTGTCGGTTCAACTTACCCTTGGCAGGTGAGATCTTACCGATTCGGCGGAGTCGGTCGGCTGGTTCTACACCTACTCGCCATTGTGTAGTGTACTGCCAGCCACTTGGTGCAGAGTTCCAGCCATTGCTTTCGCCAGAACTGTGGTCCGTTGTCTGAGATGATTACCTTTGGGTAACCCCAGTGGGCTAATAAATCATTCTGCAATGCTCCCACTACGTTTTTGAGGTGTGAACTCGGGAGGGGATAAGCCTCGCACCACCTGGTGCACAAATCCGTCACCACGAATAAAAATCTCTTCCTGTTTGAGGCACGGGGATATGGTTCCATCAGGTCCAAGGCAATGGTCATGAAGGGTTTCTCTGGTACGCGGGGTTGCTGTTGAGTAATGCCATTGGCGCAGCACATGCTCACGCAGTTACACGTTTCGCAGAAACGCATACAAATTCCTGCACTAGTAGGATGACCTCTGACCAGAAATAGTGGGCTAGTATGTTCCGTTCGGTTTGCACAGCTCCCGCGTGTCCCGCGAGGCTGCTGGTGTGCATGTGTTCCAGGTCGAACGTTCGCCAGTTCCCCTCCCCCCCAGCGGGCCAGGACTCCGGGCAGTTATCGACAGCGTGCCAGTTGGCCAGCTGTTCTCTGGTACACTGCGCCCTGCGCTCAGACATCTGCAGAGAGTTATGTGGGCAAGTACTCATTTGTATACCGCATCACTTGTGGCTACGGTGACGTGCCGTAACCGGGCAACCGGCGGACTGTCTGGAGGGAATAGGCGATCCTGACGAGGTCGATACTTGTACCTACCTTTATGCCGTACACCCGGAGGAGCAGTACTAAGTGGCAAGAAAGGAAGGCAGCTATGGCCTCCAAAGCCAACTGGGCTGCAACCCAGCCCAAACAGCATTTTGCATCACAATTCCCCCCTCCCCCACCCGAACAAGCTCAAGCAACCTGCCAGCTGGAGAGGCCTCACCTTCCAGCTCTCTCCCATTCCCTTTATCAGTCCCCGTTCAAGACAACCGGGCGACTGCACCCAATCGTGACAAGACTTCCGCCAAGCCAGCAAGTTCTGCTAATCCCTGGTTCCAGTGCCATGAGACCAGCAGACCTCCCCGGGCTCACCAGCTCCAGTCTATTCCAGCAGCAGTAACAGCTGGGTCAGCAGCCACCCCAGGCCACCTTCAGCAAAGGTAAACCCGTGGCTGTGTGTCACCCAGTTCGCCGAACTGCTAAGCCCGCATTTGACTTTGTGCAGTCGCCAGGCTACGCGCCCTAAACGGTATACCGGCCGGGGCCCAGTCAACTAGTCTCTCTGACTGACACGTCAAAACAGTGATGTCGCAGTCAACCAACAGACGTCATGCGTCATATTAATGTGGGTTCATAATTTTTTTCATCAAGTAAAGTGATTTAAGAAATTGTCATGCAACAGCAAAACTGCTAAACAAAAACAAATTTGCATAGCAAATTGCTATACAAATGTTTAAAACTAAAATACAAGCTGATGCAAAGGATAGTCAGAACAGCATATAAGTAGTTACGGTAATTCTTTCTTTACCGACTGTATTTACAAGAAATTATACAAACTATTTTCAAACTATACAGGTTCTATGATACAACAGTTGGGCAACCTTAATGGTGTTTATGTACTGCAGAGTGATCAAAATGGTGGCAGTCCAAACAATTCTGGTTGAAACTCCTCTAAAGAAGAAATAACTTGAGTAGCTGGAAGATTTTCTTTTGGAGTTCTCGGGTCTGGAATCATGACAACTTGCATACCAGCAGCCAATGCTCCTTGCACGCCATTAAGAGCATCCTCGAGAACAAGACACTGAAACAAAACACAACACTGTAAACTGTGTACACAGAAAATATATTTACTTGTGATGTCATATTTACAAATACGTTTACAGTTTTCTGAAGTTCCCATAGTAATGAGTGGTCATTTTGCTTTTGAAATTTGCAAGGAACACTGCTGTCGTCTGGGGTGGTTGAGGTGGTCTGACCGCATGCTTGCCACACTTTGAATTAAATATGGATTTAATGCCCGGTGCACCAGATAGCTGTAGTTGAATAACACACGTAAAACAAAGAGTTCTCAGGGTGGCATGGAACTTTCTGCCAATGTGGTTGGCAGGCACAAGCGACAAAAGATGGAACTTTGTTTAGACTCTATGACCTGCAGTGCTGCTGAGGTCACGCATCCACATAAAGAATGAACTTTTACTGCTACAAAATATTGCATGCGTTGATGCTCGGTTACAAATTTTATTGGCTGTAGCCACCACGTGTACATAGCACAACACTCTGACAAATAAAATACTGCTCTTCAAAACATGTGAAAATGTATTTATGATGCCAGTCCACATTTACGCCCCTTGGAATTACACAAAAATTGAGTGCACACTATCTCCGCTGCGCGCAGAATGCTAATGGATTTAAAATTGGAGACTGCTGGTGCCACATACAGTATCTATCCCCACATGCCCGACTGTGGAACCACGTGTCTAGGACAAAAAACTAAATAAACTAGTCTGAGTGGCAAGGGCACTCGTGGAAGCAACCAAAAAAGGTATAGTAAATATTTAAGGTACAGGCAGAAACTAAAGAAATCAGTATTACAAACTAGAGATGCAGGTCCCCACAGAATGCACGCCCATCCCTCACCACTGCTGTTCAACAGATTTAAATTATGTATAAGAAAATAATTCATTAAAAGGGTCAATTGTATTAAGTGTCCACCATGTTAGTAATGTATTTGGTACCAGCAGTCATGTTTTAAGCCCGGACAACCTGACAGCTCAAAACTTTGCCCATAAGCAAATGTCCATCAATTTTTATTAATTGTGAAATGCAGTGTAATGTTAAATTCAATATTGTTCACTTTTAGTGTAAAATACGAAAGTACCTGTAATGACACCTATGACGTCGCACACCGAAATAACCTGCAGAAAACACAAATAAAGTTGCAATACCAGTGTCAAATACAGGTAACTTCTCTTGCGGTATCATTTAAAATTAATTTGATCTCATTAAAAAGGGCTTTTGTGTTTTTGCATGTGATGTGGACTACTAGCTCCATACCTGCTGGCCAAATGCAAGCAGTCTGGCTTCAGCGAGCCATAGGGGTAACATGTGTATATTACAGCTTGGGGATCTCCAACTTTTGTCTTGGCCATTTAATAGCTACAACAGTCTAATATTAACTTGCTGGAATATTTAGGTAATTTAAGAACCCCCGAGTTTGCACTCCCATTGGTGCAGACTGTGATCCGACCTGTTTTAATTTTGTAATTTAACTGTTAGTCACCTGCAAGTTATTAGTATTTGGACTTAGGCCAGTGCTGCGTCAATTTCACTTAATATTTATTAGGTGAAAGGCAGTTACAGCTGGTAGGCTGCCAAAATGCCAGTTCACATCCACCATTTTTACCAGGCTTTAGAGTTTTCGCCTAGCTGTCAACCACACTCTGAGATCTAGTACTCGTGCTAACCTGAGCCATCATCACCAAAGGTTAGCTGGCATCTGTGAACTTTTAATTCCAATTTATAACGTTTTTGCCTATCAAGGTACCACAAACTTGTAAAAACTCCAGTCAAACCTTTGAACAGTAGTATACTGACTAGAGAGTTTTCGGAGAAGAGTTCCAGTACTCCGGCATTTGGCCTATCTCATGTTTCCACCTAAGGATGGACATGAGTCTCGCTCGAGACTCTTGAGACTGATGTTCTAACACGCTACTATCAAGGTAAGTTTCCGAGAACAGTTGCAATGCATTGAATACATCATGGCACACTAAGTTACCGCATGATATATATTCTACACGCCAATAACTTCAACGCCAGTTTAAAACAAACGTGTATTAGGAAAAGGTTTGCTGAGGAGCCGCGAACGGTTTAAAAATCATTTATATTTAATTTTCTTTGTTTTAGGTGAATTTTAAAATACTGTAGTGCTGTTTATTGATGCATTGAATAATATAATGAATGCAACTTTGTATAGGGATGCCAGTAGGAATGCACAATACATAATACTCAAATACGCATTACATGGTAATGTGACAAACATAAAGGAAAGGAAACCTCTGCAAGACAGGCAGATTACAATTTACATTCAAAAATGCTATTTTTCTGATGATCTCGCTCTGCAGTCTACTTCTCTGCTTATTAATAATCTGACTCGTCTTTGAGAATATGCGCTCACTTGGAACTGACATGGCCGGTACACACAAATATTTCTCGGCGAGTACTGCCAAGGCTGGGTATCCTTTGGTTGCGGCACCAGTAATCAAATGGGTTAGACGTACAAGACAAGAAACTTCTCTGGCAGATCCTGTACTTCCACTGCTGCATTTGCTGTGACATACTCACTATTTCTGGCTGTCACTGCATTGTCATATGATGAGAAGATTTGCCAGTCGTTGAACACAATACTTGCGCGCACTCTGATGTCAAGGATTGCATTGCATCTGTTGCAAGCTCTGCGTGGCGTTTTAAATCTGGAATCGTAGCACGTAACACAAGGCATGTTTTTCAATATGGCTCATCTTTGCCATTAAGTTTTCGCGCAGATCGGCCTTGAGTTAATGAGTTGCTTTGGTTACCCATCAGCCTCTAGACAGAGCCACCTGAAGCTGTAATATAATTGGAATTATCCTTGAAATGGATGAATGCTGCTCTGTTGACAGTTCTGCAGTTATGCTTTCAAATGGTTGAAGCAGTTCGAGAGCTTCATCTAACATATCCCATTCTTCCTGCGTAAGGGGTTCTATTCCTAACTGCAGAGTTGTTAAACAGACTGCAACAAACTCTCCTTGCTCCTTCAACTTACTGAGCATATGGAACGTGCTGTTACATCATGTCGTTACCTCTTCAATAAGATTATACACAGGCTTCTGTAAAAGCTTGTGTCTCAGCAAGCTTTTCTTTAGCTTTACAGCTTGTCTTAAAGAGGCCAACAATTTTGCTTACCTTTTCGTGGATGGATAATAGCAGTAGATTGCTTACAAGAGCCAGTTGCATCACCAAATTGAGCGAGTGCGCTGCACACGGCAGATGCTGTACCCCCAAACCTCCACTTTGAATTAATTGCATAGCTGCTGTCATGTTAGCAGCTTTTCATTGACGACACTAACGACTTTACCCTCTAGCTTCCAAGTTGTAATGATATCATCCAATTTCTCACTGATGTTAAGGGCCAAATGAGTGTCCGGGAAACCAATGTCCGGAAAGACCACTGTTTATCGAGATGGTGACTTGTCACAGCCATGTAGGCTTCAGAGTTCATTGATGACCAAATGTCAGTAGTCAAGGAGACTGAAACAGATTTTGATAAATTCTTTTGAACATTAATGAGTTCTTTATCACAAGCCTCTTCAACAAGTTGTCATAGCTTTTCCGGCATGGAACATTGTATTTAAGATCCAACAGAGACAAATCATTTGAATCCTGTGTTCTCAACGATACAGTGGTTGGAAATAATTTGTAACCATCTGTACTAACGCTGCGTCTATTTCTTGCTGATATGGGTTACTATCTGCAAGGAAAAGAAAGCTGTCATTGTATTTTATGGCTTATGAGGCTGACTTGAATTCAGTTATTATAAGCCATGTCGGCCTGTTACCATTAGATTGGAGGTGCTCTGTTTGCATTAGTACAGTTAGGGCTGCATAATCCATGAAATGTGGTGTTATAGAAGGTTGCTGAAGATTAGGTGGGTTGATCAGATCATAAATGAGGAAGTAGACTAAATAATTGAATTGGCGAGAAGAGATGTTTATGGCAACATTTGGTTAAGAGAAGGGATAGCTTGATAGACCACGCACTGAGACATGCGGGATTGATTCAGCTGGTATTGGAAGGAAGCGTGTGGGGTAAAAATAACAGAGGTCGACCAAGACTTGCATATGATAAGCAGATTAGGGCAGATTAAGGTGCAGCAGCTATGTTGCGATGAAGAGGCTAGTGCAGGATATGTTAGCTTGGAGAGCTATAAAACCAGTCTTTTTGACTGATTACCCAAACAACAAATGCATGCCACTACAAAGCTCGCCGACAACCTTCTTTCCCTAGTAAATGCAGTGTATCGCCTAAATAATACTGTAACATCTCCTATCTGTTGGTAACCGGCATTCGTCCTTTCAGGCATCATGTATAGAATTGGGTGACTTATCAGCGAGGTCTTGAGCTGATGAGGGTTATTGAGGTAATGCCAGCCAGCGCCATCGCCCGGCAGGATTCCCACATGCGAAAATCAGGGAGTGACTGAACCCGGTTTACCTTGGTGAGAGGCAAGAAGGCTAACCGCTCAGCCATTCCATAAGAGAGGCTTAGAGGGTGGAGCCAACCAATGTAGTAAAGCTAGTTTTATACATCTGAAAAATTGAACACTTATGTTTATTTGAACCATCTACCATGCTGACATTTTTAAGATTTACTTACAATTTTTTTTTTGTGTAGGTCAAAGGCTAAAAATGCCAAGCTGTATTTTCACGTAACTAATGTAGAGAGTTGTTACGGTGAGCTACATTCTTTAATTACATACTGCATCAAATAGTGCAGAACTATTTTCAGTACTTTACGTTGCAAGATAATAACAGAGAGAAAAAAAATTAAAGAAAAAGAGAAATACTCCTTTCATACAAGGCCTAATAGTGAATGAATATCATGCAAATCACCAAGCTGTAAGTGGGCAGCTTACAACACATAATTTGGGTTGCTTATTACAATTGTTTTAAATCTCACACTTTCTGTAGTGAACTTAGGATTTTTCTTACAGCTACATTTGGGCTTATGTACAAACTTAAGCCTAACAGCATCAGCTTTGAAAATGAATATAGGCTACTATTTAAGCCAAAATGTTTCAATTTTTAACTTAGTTTTCACTTTTTTTAAGTTATTGGGGCAAGTTTTTTCAATTCTCTAGAGTGCANTTTAAGCCAAAATGTTTCAATTTTTAACTTAGTTTTCACTTTTTTTAAGTTATTGGGGCAAGTTTTTTCAATTCTCTAGAGTGCCTTTATAGGCAGTGTTTGCTAGTTATAGCTTTACCAACAGCCAACTCCAGTGTTGGATTACATCCTGGAAGTGCATTTATGTGCAGCACCACCCTCTTTTCAGTAGTGAGGTGGCTGCTGGGAATATCAACATTTTACTGAACGTCAGAAATGAGAACCATCTGATGCAATGCAGCACATTCTGAACAAATGTGTTGAGTATCTGTGAATCTGAATAACAGATGGTTCCAACTAATTCAGGTTTATGAACAAATAGTATTCAAATGTACAATCTGGATAGGTTCTCAGTCATAGACTTAATTTTGAAGAGAAGTGTGGTTCGTGGTATAAATATGTGAAAGAGGCTCTTCAGACTCAAGAGACCCTGCAAGAGTAACCTGGCCTACCAGTGTTAAGTTTGTTGCGCATGCTCATACAATCATTTTGTAGATTTACCTCCTGAAAGAAAATATAATTTTAAGATGGAGCATGTAGTCTGACTTGACAATGCTCTGTAGTTCTTGCACAAGGGAGAGGCACTAAACAAATTTTAAAAGGAATTTAATTTTAACCCCCTTGTCTTGAGAGTTATCTGTAGTGTATTAAAATTTACCAAGACAGTTTCTAATTACTAAAGTATGGCATTGGAGAAGTTTTCCTAGTACATATTTGAATGAATGGCGTGCTAGGAGGCAGGAAAAGATAATTCCTCTTAAGAAATTTGGCAAATGCCACAGTTTACTAAGTATGGTTTACAAGGTACAGAAAAATTACTGATAAAAGAATAATTAGAGCATTCAGGGTAGCAGTATTAGTGTTTTGAACTCCTTCCACTATACAGAAAATGTGATGCGGGCCTCCGTCCTGCCTACCCTCGAACAGTCTGTTATGCCATGCACTGGCAGTGGTGATGCACCCTGCACCTGTGCGTTGCCATGCCAACCGCAGCTTGGAACATGCCTGTCCACATGGCTACAAGAGGCAGTCAGTGTCCTGATGCCTACTGGCAACCAGCAGCAGCACCAAAATAAAATGCAGAGTAATACAACACTGGGCAATGAAGGCAATGTGGCACATCACCAGGGTTCAAGGGAAGTGTGCCGTGTATAAGTTGGCCATTCCTGTTTACCTTGGTGATGAGTGTTGTGCAATTAAGGTGGGAAAATATTAAAGAAATGTTTTAAAAATGCTTTGTAAATGTAAAGTAATGATAAAAGTGTCACANCAATTAAGGTGGGAAAATATTAAAGAAATGTTTTAAAAATGCTTTGTAAATGTAAAGTAATGATAAAAGTGTCACAAAAAACCTAAACCCCTTATCTACACCCCTCCAAGCCATTATGGATACGTCCAACTGACTAAGTTTGATGGGTGACTAGTGACAGTCAATTTAATTACCTGCCAAATGTTCACAGATAGGTATTGCATCAAGCTACACTATTCACAAATCTGTTTCTTCTCGCATGCAACCATACCAGGTTTTGATGTAACCAAGTATTGCATTTTTGTGCTTAAGTAATAATTTGTGAATCATTATAAAGAGAATAGTTTGAGCAGTCATCTATAGCATATGGCCCATACAAAATAAAACCTGATATATGGAGGAATGTATGATACTTACCTCTTCTGGTTTTGGATTTGAAAAGAATTTTGACGCACAAACCAGGAAAATGTCTGGAGCTGGCTTGCCTTTCTTCACTTCTGGGTCAGATCCCCCAGCTACAGTGTGACTGAACAGACTCCACAGCTCCTTGTGAGAGGACATCTTTACTTCCATGGCCTCCATAGTGCTGCTTGTGGCTATGGCAATAGGGACTTTATGAGCAGCTAGATGCCTCACTAGTCGCTCTGCTCCTGCATCAACATTGCACACAGTCCTTGTGGAGCCAACAATCTCAAACTTTAAAACAATGGCACATAATCCTTGCTAGATGCCTGGTTGACCAATTTACTGTTTACTACAATTTTGTGAAGGTTAAAAAAGCATGAACAGGTGAATATTGGAAATGCTGCAGCTAAACTGCATGAAATAATGTTTCTAGTTGCAACTGTAGCAGACAGTGTTGTTTAGACATGCAATAACATCAGGCACTGACAACTTGATCTGAAGCTTCTAAATTATGTACCTTTAACAAAATTGTAAAGTTAAATTTATGTCATCGTGGTTTGCATCCAATTTACTCTATANTTCTAAATTATGTACCTTTAACAAAATTGTAAAGTTAAATTTATGTCATCGTGGTTTGCATCCAATTTACTCTATACACTCACTGAAACCCCTGTATTTGAAAACTGAAATAAGTGATTAAAAAGTAGCTTTGAACAAAATGGCTGTACTAAACTTAAGATTGGTACCATCACTACTTGTAGATGAACTTCATCTGTTTTTATTTTCTCTGAACAAATTTTTCAATCACTTGTTTGTTAATGTCTGCATTGTTACCTATCCAGAGTTTTCTCTGAACTAAATATTCCTAAAGCTGATAAACACTATTCTGACACTGGGTCTGACGAAGTCATCGGTGTTATCAAAATAATTTTCNTTCTAAATTATGTACCTTTAACAAAATTGTAAAGTTAAATTTATGTCATCGTGGTTTGCATCCAATTTACTCTATATACTCACTGAAACCCCTGTATTTGAAAACTGAAATAAGTGATTCAAAAGTAGCTTTGAACAAAATGGCTATACTAAACTTAAGATTGGTACCATCACTACTTGTAGATGAACTTCATCTGTTTTTATTTTCTCTGAACAAATTTTTCAATCACTTGTTTGTTAATGTCTGCATTGTTACCTATCCAGAGTTTTCTCTGAACTCAATATTCCTAAAGCTGATAAACACTATTCTGACACTGGGTCTGACGAAGTCATCGGTGTTATCAAAATAATTTTCAGTAGGGCAATTACGTCTGAAAACGATTCTCCTTAAGGCCACTACTCAATAATAATATATGTTTTATAAGCACCAAAAATGTTGCAAAACCATGCTTTATTAAAACAACTGACAGTTCAGTTTGTTGTCTCCTTTTATTAATTAAAGGATATGCCACTATAGTCTCTTAACGTAACTGTTGAAAATAATAACCCGCAATTGGGCTACCGGCCGGTGACTAGCTCTCTCACCTCTCCTCTACCCTGCAAAACTCCATTTCCATGCCCTTCCTGAACTATGCAACCCCCCCTCACAGATACCAATTCATAAAGAAACACATTCCACTCCCTCACAGACCTCACAAGCATAGACTGCCTACCACACTCCCTTCACCTCCACACCCTCTGAAGCTTCTCACTATTGTTTCCTCTCCCTCTATACACCCCCTTGCTTAGTTGGCAGTGTAACCTTCCCCACCCTCCATCTCCATTCACCATCCTGTATAACCTGACCAGATTTCAACATTCCTCCTGTCCTTCAACGAGCTCCACCCCATTTCTTTCATAATCGTTGATGGCCTATAGTTACTTCGTCCTCACCATCCTGCTCTTGTCTTCTCCACTTAACCTTCACCCATCTTGCTGCCCTTCTTTGCACCTTCTGTAGCTCTCTCACCTCCACCACCTCGTACGGGTCCCATACTGCTGNTTGCTTAGTTGGCAGTGTAACCTTCCCCACCCTCCATCTCCATTCACCATCCTGTATAACCTGACCAGATTTCAACTTTCCTCCTGTCCTTCAACGAGCTCCACCCCATTTCTTTCATAATCATTGATGGCCTATAGTTACTTCGTCCTCACCATCCTGCTCTTGTCTTCTCCACTTAACCTTCGCCCATCTTGCTGCCCTTCTTTGCACCTTCTGTAGCTCTCTCACCTCCACCACCTCGTACGGGTCCCATACTGCTGCAGCATATTCTAACATAGGCTGTACCATTGTGCCATATACCTTCTCCATCTCACTGCTGACTCTTCAGAACCCTTCCCAACATACCCAAAGCCCTTCTTCCCTTTGCAACCACCCTCTCTACCTGTTTTTTTCCATCTGAGGTCTCCCTGCAATACAATGCCTAGATACTTATATTCTGCTGCTTCTTCTATCTCTTGCTCCTCCCAACTGTATATGTCCCTGCTTATCATCTTCTTCCTTGTAAACCTCACTGCCTTAGTTTTACTTATATTTCTCTTCATTTTATTCTCCATGGTCCACAACCATAACCTGTCAATGTCTGCCTGCAAGTTTTCACTCCCTCCCATCACTGCGTACAATACATAATCATCTGCACACAATCTTATTTTTCNATCACTGCGTACAATACATAATCATCTGCACACAATCTTATTTTTCCTCTAATCCCCAAACCGATGTAATTTACCATAATGGTAAACAACAAAGGGACCAGCACGCTTCCCTGCTGCACCCCTGACGCAACCTCTCCCTCCTCCGATATTGTATCCCCCACTCTCACCCTCTGTCTTCGCCCCCCTGAGGAAGTCCCAATTCATTCCACTACCTACTTGTCCGGTATCAGCTCATCCACTTTCTTCATCAAAGTCCCATGGGGCACATTATCAAATGCCTTCTCAAAATCAATGAANCCGGTATCAGCTCATCCACTTTCTTCATCAAAGTCCCATGGGGCACATTATCAAATGCCTTCTCAAAATCAATGAAGCAGCCATCAACCTGCTTCCCCTAATCAACTGCCTGCACCAGATCCTCTAACAGCCCAGCCAGCTGTGTCTCACATGAGTGTCCTTTTCCGAACTGAAACCATGTTGTGACTCCGCCAACCAATTCCTCTTGTTCATAACATTCACCACATAAACACCAGTCCCTCCATTACCTTTCCTGTACTCAATGTGAAACTCGCTTGTCCGTAGCTGCCAGGCCTCCCACTATCCCCCCTCCCCTGCTTGTGTATTTGGACCACCAAACGCATCCTTCCAACCTTGTGGCAACTTACCCTCTCATAAGGACTTGCTAAACAACACCTTCAAATATTTCACTAACTCTCTCCCACCAAACTTAAGTGCTGCGTTACCTATCCCCTCTGGTCACACTGCCTTACTATTCTTCAACCCTCTGATTACCATTGCTATCTCCCACTCCCTCATCTTAAACTTACTAAACAACCCAATCCCTATTAGCCACCCTATTCCAATCCTCCTTTGCCTCAAACACTGACCTTGCAGCATATCTGATTTTTCTTGGTCATTTGACGCAGTCCTGCCATCCCTACCTTTCAAAAGAGGAATCTCTTCCTCCCCTTCTCTTACCATCTTAACATACCTAAACAATTTCCCCCATTCCTTTCCTTTTCCCTCTTCCACTGTCTTCCCTGAAAATATATTCTTCGCCTGTTTGATCATCCTTTCAAGCTCCCTTCCCATTTGTTTCATCAATTCCTTAGCTCTTGTCATCCCTTAATTTCTCCACTTGGCATGTAATTTTCTACACTTTCCTTTCCTTTTGGATCTCCCCAAAACCGTAATCTTTTCTTTAGCACAAATTTCTACAACATAACCTCTGTTATTCTTCTAAATTCCTCCCATGATCATTTCACACTTTCCTTCATAGACCACTTTTCAAACCTATNATAACCTCTGTTATTCTTCTAAATTCCTCCCATGATCATTTCACACTTTCCTTCATAGACCACTTTTCAAACCTATCCTTCAGGAAGATTTCTGCCCCCTCCTTGTCTCCTCTCCCATACTGCCACACCAACCTATCTGCTGTTTGCTCTTCCCTCATCCTGCCTAGCCTAAATTCAACAACANTCCTCTCCCATACTGCCACACCAACCTATCTGCTGTTTGCTCTTCCCTCATCCTGCCTAGCCTAAATTCAACAACAGGAATATCATGATCGCTTATACCATCCAATACTATTGCACCAATTACAGGATTCCCAGGTCTGATCAACACCACATCCAGCACTGACCCAACACCCTCTTCAAAGGTGGAGCATCCACAAAGATGATGGACCTGGTTCGATCTGTTGACTAACTGCGCTGCCATTCTCTGCATCATGATTCCCATCTCTTCTGCACCCTCAATCCATATCACATCTGGCATATTCAGATCCCCTGCTACAACAACCCACTGCCTGTCCTTTAGTCTATCAACCCTCTCCTTGATCGTCTCAATTGCCTGCCATCCCTGTCCTGGTGGCCTATACGCTGCCAGTAAAGTAATCCTCTTACTACTACCCCCACTTATTTTAATTTTCATCACCTCAACTCTTCACTAATCCATTTTACAGNCAAAGTAATCCTCTTACTACTACCCCCACTTATTTTAATTTTCATCACCTCAACTCTTCACTAATCCATTTTACAGACCCTTTTGGCCCCTCCCTTACACACATCATTATTCCTCCTCCTCCTCCTCTCACATCCCTGTCTCTTTTGAAGATGGTGAACTTATCCTGCATACATTCAGTGTCAAGCACTTCCTCATTCAGCCAAATCTCCACAGCTATCACTATATCCACCCCATATCTTTTTACTTTACCCCAGAAGCCCTCCAGCTTACTGTACACACTCCTACAGTTTACTACTATTAACTTTATGCTAAGATGCTGCATTACCCTCTCTCTCCGCCCCTGTGGCCTCATCAGTGCGTACCTCTCCATTTTGCTCCACTTCTGTCACCTTGTCCCTCTCTGGTTGCTATTTAAGCACTTGCTGCTCAGCCCCGACACTCTCCATACAGCCAGTTGCTTCCCTACCTAGCAGATCCCCTAGGATCCTCTTTCCCTGCTCTGTCTCCACATGGACCAGGGAAGGATGTGATTCCCAGCCTACCCATTTCCTACTATCTTTAAATGTAGCCCCCAAATCCTTACATACACTCTCATAAACCTCACTCACTGCTATTGCCTTCCTGTACGTTATTCCCTTTCTAACCAGCATGTCACTAACTACTGTCCTTGCTCTTGCGGACTNCCCTTCCTACACTTTCCCAGCCTACCCATTTCCTACTATCTTTAAATGTAGCCCCCAAATCCTTACATACACTCTCATAAACCTCACTCACTGCTATTGCCTTCCTGTACGTTATTCCCTTTCTAACCAGCATGTCACTAACTACTGTCCTTGCTCTTGCGGACTTCTCCTGTACTTTACTTAGTAACCCCCTGAGGTCCCTATCTACCTCTTGCCCCACCTCCTTTCGAGCCAAGTCATTTCCTCCACATGAGTTAAAACCACCTTTGCCACCCTGCCACCTCTAATACTATTGACTCTTTCCTCGAAGTCCTCAATTTTTGCACCACCAAAAGCTGCTTTATAAATATTCCTTTCCTGGATTCCCTCAACTCCACCCCCTTTTCAAGCGAGCTGCCTTGGAAAACCACCTCTGGTTNATAAATATTCCTTTCCTGGATTCCCTCAACTCCACCCCCTTTTCAAGCGAGCTGCCTTGGAAAACCACCTCTGGTTAATTTCCTACAACCCTTTCCTGCTTTGTGTCCCTTCCACCCACCTGCCACTCCTTGTCTACTTCACCTCTTCCCTGATCCCTGCCACCAGCCTCCTCCTGCCCCACCCTTGTTACCTTTCCTTTGACCAACCCCCTTTTTTCTCCTCCGGCCATGAACTGTCCATTTTTTTTCTACTTTNCACCCTTGTTACCTTTCCTTTGACCAACCCCCTTTTTTCTCCTCCGGCCATGAACTGTCCATTTTTTTTCTACTTTATGGCCTTTGCTAATCCCTCTCCTAAAAGCCTTAACATACTTCTTCCTACCTTCCACCACTACCTGTTCCCTAAATACTGTTTCCTGCTCATCTATCCTTGTTTGCTTCCTGCTGTCTACTATCGCCTTATCCTTTGCTACTATTTCCTGCTCCTCTATCCTTATTTGCTTCCTAGTGTCACCTCCTTAATTTTACCACCTCAATCTCTGCCTCCCTTCTCCTTCTGCAGACAAGCTTGCATTTTGCCTAACTCATCCTTTATGCCTTCCAACTCTTCCTCTAACTTCTCTACACTTATTACTAAACTACACTTAACCATCTCATTCCAGACCTTTTTCTTCACCCTCTCAATCCTGTGCATCATTTCTCTCTCTTTTCTAATCATCAATTCTACAATCTCACCTTTCCGACTCTCCTTAGCCACTTCCATACTTGTCACTGGCACGCACTCTACAAGGTTCCCCATCAGCATTTCCCAAATCCAGTTGCCACATTCCCCACCTATTTGAGTTTCCTTTNCACGCACTCTACAAGGTTCCCCATCAGCATTTCCCAAATCCAGTTGCCACATTCCCCACCTATTTGAGTTTCCTTTCCTACTGTTAGTTTATTTTCTGCCCCCACCACTAATTCCTTTCCCCCTGGCACATTTCTCACACCTCCACTCATGCTGCTGTAGTGAGTCCCGTTCCCCCCCTCTGATCACTACACAATCGTCATGATACCAGCCACAGCACTGGTCATACTGTACCCCACTATCACATCCCTCCTCCACACCTTCCCACATCCCCTGCACTTGCACATCCCTACCTTTTTTTTTTATCCCCCATGCTACCAGTATTATACACCCAACTTATAAGCTAACCTCACTTAAAAAAAAAAACTTATATACTAGCCTAACATTCAAAATAACACGAGCACTTACACCCTATGGCTATAGTCTACCTTAACTATCTAACAATAAAATAAAGGACACAATAACTTAAAGAAATATTTTATAAACTATAAAATAAGATATTTATATATTTATCTTAACTAACTGCAAAAATACTCTGAGAAATACAACCTTACATCCTATGCGGTGGTAATCTCATATTAATGAGAAACTGAAATTTTCTTGGAAAAAATTTAGGAATAAAGAGTTTTGCTTGTGATAGATGGTTAATAAATTTAAATTTTTCTCAAGCTTTGAACCAAATTGCATTACATTTTTCTTTCCCAGCATCAAATTTATCATTGTTTGAATTATTTCTCATAGATAATGGATGTTTCAATGTACGCTACATATATTTTAAATATAATTAAAAGAAACAATGCCAACAGTATATTATTTGAAAACACACCTGGAAATAATGGAACTGCAATACTGAAATTTTTGCTTATGCAGCTCAGAATGGCAGTAACAGAACCAGTGGACCCTTGCAAGGGCATTGTTATGGCCAACCCCACTTGACAGGTTAACTGCAATATGTCAAGCACACAGCAGGAGAGTCAAACCCTACTATGACGAGACTGCAGATGCATAGGACTTCCAAATGTGATAAGGACAGATAGCTGTGTCATAACCTCCTCAAAGGCAATAGTAGCTGATAGAAGAGGTTGGAAGCATCAGCAAAATACCTATGGAAAATATTCAAACTGACTGCCAACATTTTTGACATGAGTCATGGCAAAGAGTTTTGTGGTAAATAATTTAAAAATTATAAGCCTGCATTTTTTAATGATTTTATGGTTAGCCTCTTGTTCGCTTGTTTAACATGAGAATTTTTATTTATGTGTGTATAGTCATTTTATGAATATGTGCATTTTTGCTATATTTACTTTATTAAAAAAAATAATAATCAGAGTTTTGTGCGCATGTGTATACATATGGCGCTGTTAAAATTTTGGCTGATTTAAATATCTCGCAACTATCTGCATAACACATTTATAGTATTACTCAGATTTGTTTAATGAGAAAAACAGATTATAGGTTTTATTTGTTTTGTCGCCAAAAAATTACTCCCTAACTTGTACGAGAGTAAAAATAGGCAAAATAGACTGTCCATAGACAGGATTTATTAATTACATTTGTAAGCACCTTTAACATATAAAATATATACTGTTCAGTTTTTTAATTAAGCATTTTGTGTGTTAAATAATTAAGACGTAGAACATTTTTTTATTTCTTGGTATTTAATTATACATTACAGTAAATGTCCTAGTAAAGATTACAAATAAAATTGTAGGTAGACTTTTCAAAACCCCTCATTTATATGGTGCCAACTGAGTACCTGGCATTACACGAACTTCTGGAAGCAGTTCCTTTTCCTTGTTCATCTGGTACTCCACTACATCCTCAGGAGTCACGGGCAACTTCAGCTCATCAACAATTTTAGTGCAAGATGTCAAGCGAGTCAGACCAAGAATTTTCATTCTCAAATCTAAATTAAATATTTTGCCATGCTCCTTTGCTAAGTCTGAGTATACTTTCTCATAGATAGTTTCTGTATCTGTTAAAAAAGAATAAAGCATTATTAGCAAATACAGACATGAAACTTCCAACTGGTGTAGTGTTATGTCCAGCCTTCAAATCGTACTAGGCAGTATGAGATTGCAGTGGTACAAGAATAAAAGGAAAACATCTAACCCTGAAAGGAAATTTTTATAAATATAAAATTCTGGAGCTTTCCAGGAATCAAACCTGGAATCAGTGGTCCAACATATTCAGTCATCCTGATCACTAGACCAACGATCTGACACTTCTCCAAAATTACTACAAATTCTGACAGCTATTCTGTGATGTTTATCACAAAAAGTGAACAGTAACAAACATCAAAACTTATGCAGTGATATTAACCAAGTTCAACACAAACACTGAAATATTTTCATTTAAATTCACTTAGGTTTTAACAATTGTGGAACAAATGCTGTTTCTCTTAAATCAACAGAATTGCTTCTTCTTATAGTTGTTCTGACCTTGTGCAAGTCCTGTCTGCAGGTGTTTACAAGTTGCATGGCAGACAATGTCCGAGGGGATGTGAAAATGAATAAAAAAAATTGAATATTACATTCATGTTCAGTATGGATGAACACTGTTCCTTGCTACTTCAGGGTTGTGCTAGGTTCATTGCCATGTGGCCCAACTGTGAAACCCACATCACATACTCTCACAAATCACTGCAGTTCACACTGCAGGAAGGATAGTTGGCTACCTGACGAGGCCTCAGGGTACAGCTCGTGTCCTCAACCACGAAAAAACGGTGCCTCGTGACCAGTGAAACCTGAAAAATACTGCATTACCATAACTGTAGGTGACAGCAGCAGTTCATTTTTGAACAGATTTAATTATCATTCTGAATACAACCAGCTCTCAAAAAATGGCCACGCTCTTGCATGCGGACATGCACTGGCAACTCGCCACAGCGTGAAACAAAAAAACCCTTGGTCTGGAAAAAGTTACACAGTTCCTTGATAGAATAAGTTCTGCACATCAATAGTTGAACAGTTCACTACTGTATGCTTGCCTGGACTAAAGCAACACTCAGTCAAGGCAAAAAAAAACTGCCTAAAATCTATGGGCTTTATTCATAGTCGTTTTTAGTCCGGACTATGGAAAGAACTTCTGAACAAATTTTTTTTGTAATCGGAGACTTTGGTAATATTGCTTGCCTGGGGATCATCTTGCTTTAGTATTGACTAAATTTTAGTCTAGACTGAGGGTAGGACTAACAGAGTATTAAATCAAAAAGAAACAGGCAAACTGAAAACAATAAGACAGGTTTACTAATAGTAAATGCAAATGGACGCTACATAAAGTTTACAACTCGCAAAAAGTATATTTATGACAGATTCTGTCATTCTGTTGAAGCAAAAATATGCCAATTCAATGGATGAAATTTGTGCATAATATTTCAAAGGCCTTTCAAATTCCTGTGCCAATCAAATGCCTTCTTGGAAAACAGATTCTTACCAGACGTGATATTAACACTTTCAAACAGAATTTTAGTACAAATCCTACTTTGAATATATATATTTATAAAAGTAAATTAATTTGTTGAGTGTGTCTGTAGCTCAATGGTAATACTGTGGTTTAATGTGCACAAGAGTGCAAGTTTGAATCTGGCCTGGGTAAATAATTTTTTAAAACTATTTTAGAATGTATTTTTGTTTTGTATTTAGCACTCATGAAAGCAGTATCTGCGTAATAAAATAATCCAGCACCCCATACCACCAGTGCACATGTGTGCAATTCACTAGTATGTGTGAAGAAAAGTTAACTAATTGATATGGAAGTACATATAAGATTACATAGTTAATTAGTTTTTTTACTCTTCAATACTGCAATAATTGTTTTTTTTTTTTTTACAATTACATAAAATATAGTGGAGGAAAGAATTAATCTCATCAACATGCACTTGCTGTTCTAACAAATAGTAAAAAAAATGTGAAGGAACAAGTGGGATTCCAACCCACATTACAAAACAATGATCTTTATCCACTGCTTTGGTCATACACATTTTCAAGTTGACAGATTATGATATTACTAAACATTAAATCCTAGANTGGAAGTACATATAAGATTACATAGTTAATTAGTTTTTTTACTCTTCAATACTGCAATAATTGTTTTTTTTTTTTTACAATTACATAAAATATAGTGGAGGAAAGAATTAATCTCATCAACATGCACTTGCTGTTCTAACAAATAGTAAAAAAAAATGTGAAGGAACAAGTGGGATTCCAACCCACATTACAAAACAATTATCTTTATCCACTGCTTTGGTCATACACATTTTCAAGTTGACAGATTATGATATTACTAAACATTAAATCCTAGANTATCTTTATCCACTGCTTTGGTCATACACATTTTCAAGTTGACAGATTATGATATTACTAAACATTAAATCCTAGATGAAACACTAAATAAGTTGTATTTTATGGGAAGTTGGGCCATTATATAAAGAAAAAAAATCTCAGTCTGAAGTAATTGAAGCTACTTTTAATGTGTGTCATCTCAAAGGTGAATTTTTTTTCATGGTAAAGCAAAGTGAAGCNAAAAATCTCAGTCTGAAGTAATTGAAGCTACTTTTAATGTGTGTCATCTCAAAGGTGAATTTTTTTTCATGGTAAAGCAAAGTGAAGCTTTCATTTGAAACAATCTGCAATGCACCTGGCAACAGTGTACTTCAATGATATCTCTACGAAAGTTAGTCCTATTGTACTTGGGGTTTATAAATACAATATAGTTAGTCCACCCTTAGTCCAGACAGACCTGGAACCGACTCCGAGACAGATTATCTTTGGATCTGCCTAGGACTACGATCCGACTGTGAGTACAGCCCTGGGTGTCCTGTGCCCTGTGGGTTGGTTTGGTATATAGGTCAGCTAGAGAACACAAATTTAAATCTCCTCCCTGTGGTGTGTGCATCTACACTCTATGTTGGCACACACACTACTAACTCACGGTGGCTGCCACAGCTTGGCACTAAAGCCCAACCTACCACCCAAATTGTGGAGAGCCACTTAACATGATACCTTTTGCTTAAAATCTCACACTAAAACCTTATAACCTAGTACATAGTATAGCAATTCCCCTAAACAATAATTAGGCTCTTTTTATTACTTGATTAAGTAGGTAAAGTTCAAACTTTTCTGGCACGACATCACAGTCCCATTCCGCTACAGGTCCTAGATCGCTGAGTAACCATAACAACTTGAATATAAAAATGTTATAGCCATCATTAACTGAGCACTCTACAAACTATTCCATTGCTGGCAATTGCTTACTTCACTAGATAAGGAGATAAGGCATGATGATGCTGTCAGTGGGCTCCCAGTTGGCATCCAATAAATAAAAATTGTTCCAAAGACATTGCATTGTATTTGCGGGTGTAATGTGGAAATATGGATATAGCGATACTGAAGTTAGAGTTTCTTGTTTTATACATATTAAAGTATGAATTTGCATATCAGTAACTAACTTACTTTCCCAAAAATTCCACAGTTTCACTTGGGTGACATATGAATAAAGTGATCAAGCCTATGGCAATGTTAATTTTTCACAGGATGTTTTTGAAATGAGTGCAGATATTTTGGGGAATGCAAGGGATGTCAAGACAAGTGTTTTGATGTAACAAACATGGTGTGAGAAATGCATCCTTATGCTACAAATAAATTAAAACTCAAGACGCATATGCTGCACGCAATAATTAATATCTAAAGAACATACAGCACAATCACTCAAAGCAAATAGACACAGAAACCGCAAGTACAATATTAAAACAATTGTTCAAAGTGATGGCTGTTGACCTGGTTGAACGGCGGCACAAGTCGCACCAGTACCACTGTATTCAAAGCAGCACATGTGGCGGTAGTGATGATTGTCATAGTCAGCTTGACTTTGCCAGGTGGTTCTTGCAGCAGCGCATTACTATTTCAGACTTCCCTGCCATTGTGTTATGAACAGACGAAGCTCTGTTTACCTGCTAAGGCATCTTTAACAGCAACAGTGTGTCTTGCGTTTTATTTGTAGCATAAGGATGCACTTCTACACCATAATCATTACATCAAAACGCTCATCTTGACACCCCTTTGCATTCCCCAACATATCTACCCTCATTTTGAAAACAAATAATGGAAGGATACAAAATAAAACGAGTAGATCCTAAGCAGGGCTTTCAAAAATGCTCAATCATGAACAGCCTATATTAACGTGAATTTCACCTAATGACCAGTGGTCAGTCTTAATTAGCATATGGGGCACACGTTACGGTAATTATATAATTAAAAAACATGGTGGGCAGAGTGGCCTCCTGTAACAGTGAAGTCCGGTTTCCACCTTGTCTCGGTGCGTCAGTATTCTGCGCAAGAATAGTGACGAGTAGAAAAACAAGACAGAGCGCTACAACCAGATCCCACCAGTACGAGAAACTCTCCTACGGCCATGTTCCATGTCAGTTGTTAACAGGTTCATTCTCCAATGGAAGAAAATTACCAAAAATACAAATCATTGATTTTATTCAGTATTCAGTATAAAAAAATATACTACAAAAGTGTACTCTACAATTATTTGGAATCATATAAAAGGAATGCTATAGAAATAGACCACCATAAATACTTTTATATTTTACAATAACATATATATACTTAAATGCAAACACACAGAGTCGTGGAGCGTTATTACCAAATAGAATATTTTAAATACACACCGTAAAGAACTTAGCAGTAAAGCAGCTCATGTTTAAAAAAGAAAATTATTAAAAAGTGGTCTAAAATATTAATCTGCCTAACAGACACTTACATTTTTTCTTTACAACCAAACATTTATCTNTGAGCACTCTACAAACTATTCCATTGCTGGCAATTGCTTACTTCACTAGATAAGGAGATAAGGCATGATGATGCTGCCAGTGGGCTCCCAGTTGGCATCCAATAAATAAAAATTGTTCCAAAGACATTGCATTGTATTTGCGGGTGTAATGTGGAAATATGGATATAGCGATACTGAAGTTAAAGTTTCTTGTTTTATACATATTAAAGTATGAATTTGCATATCAGTAACTAACTTACTTTCCCAAAAATTCCACAGTTTCACTTGGGTGACATATGAATAAAGTGATCAAGCCTATGGCAATGTTAATTTTTCACAGGATGTTTTTGAAATGAGTGCAGATATTTTGGGGAATGCAAGGGATGTCAAGACAAGTGTTTTGATGTAACAAACATGGTGTGAGAAATGCATCCTTATGCTACAAATAAATTAAAACTCAAGACGCATATGCTGCACGCAATAATTAATATCTAAAGAACATACAGCACAATCACTCAAAGCAAATAGACACAGAAACCGCAAGTACAATATTAAAACAATTGTTCAAAGTGATGGCTGTTGACCTGGTTGAACGGCGGCACAAGTCGCACCAGTACCACTGTATTCAAAGCAGCACATGTGGCGGTAGTGATGATTGTCATAGTCAGCTTGACTTTGCCAGGTGGTTCTTGCAGCAGCGCATTACTATTTCAGACTTCCCTGCCATTGTGTTATGAACAGACGAAGCTCTGTTTACCTGCTAAGGCATCTTTAACAGCAACAGTGTGTCTTGCGTTTTATTTGTACCATAAGGATGCACTTCTACACCATAATCATTACATCAAAACGCTCATCTTGACACCCCTTTGCATTCGCCAACATATCTACCCTCATTTCGAAAACAAATAATGGAAGGATACAAAATAAAACAAGTAGATCCTAAGCAGGGCTTTCAAAAATGCTCAATCATGAACAGCCTATATTAACTTGAATTTCACCTAATGACCAGTGGTCAGTCTTAATTAGCATATGGGGCACACGTTACGGTAATTATATAATTAAAAAACATGGTGGGCAGAGTGGCCTCCTGTAACAGTGAAGTCCGGTTTCCACCTTGTCTCGGTGCGTCAGTATTCTGCGCAAGAATAGTGACGAGTAGAAAAACAAGACAGAGCGCTACAACCAGATCCCACCAGTACGAGAAACTCTCCTACGGCCATGTTCCATGTCAGTTGTTAACAGGTTCATTCTCCAATGGAAGAAAATTACCAAAAATACAAATCATTGATTTTATTCAGTATTCAGTATAAAAAAATATACTACAAAAGTGTACTCTACAATTATTTGGAATCATATAAAAGGAATGCTATAGAAATAGACCACCATAAATACTTTTATATTTTACAATAACATATATATACTTAAATGCAAACACACAGAGTCGTGGAGCGTTATTACCAAATAGAATATTTTAAATACACACCGTAAAGAACTTCGCAGTGAAGCAGCTCATGTTTAAAAAAGAAAAATATTAAAAAGTGGTCTAAAATATTAATCTGCCTAACAGACACTTACATTTTTTCTTTACAACCAAACATTTATCTNATATTAAAAAGTGGTCTAAAATATTAATCTGCCTAACAGACACTTACATTTTTTCTTTACAACCAAACATTTATCTGATCACGAGAAATTGCAGTTTTCATCTGCTGGTCATCATCGTCTGTCTTCTTCAACTGAACCTCTGACTGATTGGCCAGTTGACCTTGAGGAACTGCTTTTCCCCAACTCTTTATATTCCAAAATTGACCACAAAACCTTATAAGAGTGTCTGAGAAACACATACATTGGCAACATCATCAATTAAAATTTATTGTGTCAAATCAGGACGACATATTCATAGAAATTGGGGTAGAGTACCCCAACGTCGTAACAGTACGGCAACACAGCACAGCTCGTGACGTCACACCACTTGCAGCGCTAAGGCCCAACACTTGGCAAACCCTAGCAGTAGAGAGTTATGCTTTGACGAGGCAGGAGTGCTGCTGGATTGCTGGTTGATGGTGGCCCCATTGCACCATCTTCATGTAGCCATCCCTGTTGCTACCACCACAGCTTGAATCACCAGAGATGGTTTCCAATGCAGTTCAAAGGTAAGAAATTATAATTTCCACAGTGAAAACCCTTCGTAACAGGCAGGCGTAGAAAATCACTTCATTGCTCAGGCAAAACAGCGAAAACGGGGCATTCAAAAGACGCAGGGCATCTCTAGGTAAAGGGGGCGGCATGTGCCGGGTGCATTCACAAAACGGGGTGGTCTGCAGGGCCACAGTTCCTTCTGGGTTCTCCTGTAGCAGTGCACACAGAAACTTCCAGGAAAAACCAGGCTCCACCAATGTAGAAAGGGGTACAATGTNGGGTTCTCCTGTAGCAGTGCACACAGAAACTTCCAGGAAAAACCAGGCTCCACCAATGTAGAAAGGGGTACAATGTTGGTTAAGTAATTAAAAATAGGGGATATGTATAGCTTTCGAAACACAACATTTAACCAAATATTTTCAATTATAGTGAATAAGTGTGAGTAAACAAGTAAGTTTGAGAGAGAGAGAGTGCGAGAGTATGAGAAAGTGAGAGAGTATATGTGAGGGAGATCGAGGGGGGAGAGCGAGAATGACCAGGGGGGAAGAGGAGAGAGAGAACGATGAGGGGGAAGGGGAGAGCGAGAATGACAAGGGGGGTGGGGGAGAGCAAGTGCGAGAACAATGAGGGAGGCGGTGGAGTGAGAATGACAAGGAGGAAGAGAGAGATAGAGGGAGGTGGGAAGAGCAAGAATGATTGGAGTGGTGAATGAAGGGGGCAGGGGAGTGGGAAATGAGGTAGCAGGGCAGAGGGAAACTAGGAGGCAGAGGAGAGAAATGAGGGAGGGGGGCAGGAGAGAGGGAAATGAGGGGGCAGAGGGAGAAAACTAGGATGGGTCAAAGAAAATTTGATTTTGCTAGCAAATGGAGCCTTGCATGAATAAAAATAAGTAATTGTGCAAGAGGAATTATTTATGTAAAGTGAAGATATTTGGGCAGCTCTTAACATTGAGGACTTCAGAGCCAATGAGGGTGAAGTGAGGAGAGTATAGAGCAGCATTGTCCGGCACGATTCTCACATGCAAAAATCTGAGCCCTGCTGGGAATCAAACCTGGTTCACCTAGGTGGAAAGCAAGTAGTCTACCCACTACACCACCAGGAATTATATAAGAGTGCTGTAGTAAATGTACATCTGCATGTTGTTCCACCTTTAATTTGGGTCAAAATATTCTAGAGAAGGCTGGCACAAATAACCTACCCAAGGGTTAGACCTATAATTTTGACAAACCCAAAGAAGGGATGAGATGATATATAAGATAGGGGTGCAAAAGAGGCAGAATGAAGGCTGGGGAGAAAATTGGAAAACACCAGAAAGCATCTATATCACAGCAGTGTCTACCACACTCCTCAAATGAAAATAGTTGTCCTAAAAATTCACACTCACCAGAGATCAAACTAGGGACCTAAACAGTACAGAGTCTATTGACTAACCATTGAACCAGCTGTGGGTCCACAGTAGATACCCTTTACTGTAAACAATTACTCCACTTCAAGTGATAATTTTTTATAGCATAAAGAAAATTCAAAATTACCTAAAAAAAACCTTTAAAATTAATTGATTCAAACTGTTTACAATTATTTTGGACAAGCAATTATGTTCTTGTATTTTTATAACTAGGTTTCTTGTATGTAGAGCGTGTTATACAAGTTATTGGGTCTACCAGGTGTAATAAAACAAATGATAAACACTATAATGGGNCTTGTATGTAGAGCGTGTTATACAAGTTATTGGGTCTACCAGGTGTAATAAAACAAATGATAAACACTATAATGGGGTAGATGAGCACAAATGGAGCATATTTCATCAATGAACAAATTGTGTATTGTCCATAGTTAACCCACAATGGCAGTGACAAAGTGCAGGGGCAGGTATGCTACCACAATAAAAAGGCAACAGGCAGAGTGCAATGAAATTACAATATATTTACAGACTTGGGTAGAAGGCATGGGGCTCACAGTGTCTGCCACCGTTGGCCACACAGACCGTGCAGCGCTGAAGCATGTTGCGATGCACATTGCAAAGGTTACCGATGTGGCATTGATGGTGTCAAATTGCTCTCTGTAGCCACGTCATGAGCTCATCTCTTGTGTCAAGTGGTGTGGCATACATCGATTTGATGTGGCCTCACAGCCAGAAGTTATGTGACATCAGGTGAGCATGGCGCCCATGCTGTGGGACCTTCCCTACCTACGTTGTCTAACAGTTCAGGGAGTGCACATTGATGTGACAGCGAACAGTTATGGTCAAATGAGGCAGGGCCCCATCCTGTTGCAACCACATCACCTCACGAGCACCTAAAGGAACAGCCTCTAAGTATTCCAGTAACACGTTCTCAGGAACTGGAGATACACAGCATTACTAATGCTGAGACCACGCAGTACTGAGCGGTGTTATCAGACACGCAGACCTGCGCACAGGCTGTTTACAACACCAAGTACACAAAGTTGCATACCCGCCCCTGCACGTTACCATTGCTATTTGCAGGTTTATTATTTAAGTTAGATAATTTGTTCCTGGATGGAATATGGTCCATTTGTATTCCTCTACCACACACTGGTGTTTATTAATTTGTTTGAGTACACCCGGCAAAAAAAAAAAAAACATACAATTCAGGGGTACGTGTGGGTATAGAACGTACTAGTACATATACAGAAAACATCAAAATATTGTACCACACCAAAAATGTATTGCAGGGGACCAACGCTTGCAGGATGCATTTAGTATGGTGTTTGACCACCTGTAGCATGCAACAGGCAGCGATACATCGGGTATATGGATGTTGATTGTTCTCCTGAGGAAGATCCTACCACAGTTGGACAACTCACCCTACAAATCTTCCATGGTTGCAGCTACAGTCCAATCTGGTCCCAAATGTTTTCGATGGGTGGGAGGTCTGGGGATCTTGTTGGCCAAGGAAGCATGTTGACGACATGAAAACAGGCCAGAGATACCCATGCTGTGCAAGACATATCTTCTGGAAAATGGGGTTGTCGAGCTGCACACCAGCAAGGGGAGCACACATGGTCAAAGAATTTCCTGGACGTATCGTGCCGTCAGGGTTCCTTCAAGTACTACAAGTGGGATGCAGGAATCGCAGTAAATTACACCTCTTGTTGAGGGGTTGCCGCTCTACAAAATGAAGTGTGGATCACTGTGCTGGCCAGAACATCTCCAGACTCGAATTCGGCCGTCATTTGTATCCACACAGAACACTTCTCATCGCCACTTCACAAGCTGCCATGCTGCCTGTTCCCGGTAGAAGCCAAATGTATTCTGCGATGTTCGGATAGTAATGGTAGATGTCTTAAGAGATGTAGCGACCGATTCTGCTCTGCTATCCACCTGGATATGGTATTGGCGGGCACACACATATCCTCAGCTACAGTGAAATGTCCCTGGATAGTGCACAGTAATGCTTGTGGAGTGCTCCAAGCCTTCGATGGTTGTGTGTACCCTTCTGTTTCCACTGCTTCCAACACTGACTCACAGTGTAGACAGAATGTGTTCAAGTGATAAGCAATGCATCAAAACTTCCAACCTGCCTCTCGGAGGCCAAAGATGCATATTCTCTCAAACTCATCCATCTGAGCAAAAGCTTGACAAATGCACCATCAGGGCATGCTGCGTATTCACTGAACTTTACTCTGCCACTAAGGCCTTAATTGGTGTCTTGCAGATATGAATAGAGAGATATACATGCCCCTAGTAGCACATCCATGAAAGAAAACCACATTAAATGCAAATAGGACACATGTTGGGCTATGATGATACTGTGTGACAATCTTTCTTGTACTAGTGCAATTTGTTCATGGTAATAATTTTTTTTTGCAAATGAGTGTACATCCTGTGAATACTATAGGCACTTTTCAGTAAATAAAAAGTTACTATTAGAAGTTATACAAAAATATTTTTCTTCTACCATCATATATAATTTATAACATTTGCTCATGTAACTGGTGATTCTAAATTATCTGAATTTAAAATATATCCACCTGCAAACCCCTACTTTCTTGCGAGTGCTCCATCAGAATCCTGGAGGAGTGGTTGGGGGATGTGGAATTTCACAAGAGACTGATACCATGACAGTAACATCAAATTGCCTGTAAACAATCTATAATTTTGGGGTGATCAGCACTGTTTTTCATATGCAATCTATTTCCCCAACCAAGAACTTTTTTTTTAGTGTGACAATGATAAAGAACTATACTCCTTTTCGTTATGTGCCTCAACACAAATTTTTCTAGAGTTCAGATGTCACCTGTGTATAGAGAGAGAGAGAGAGAGATAGATATATATATATATATATATATATATATATATATATATATATATATA
>NQII01002845.1:250415-263287 GCA_002778355.1 Clitarchus hookeri | reverse complement strand
TTTACAATGCACTCTGCTTTGTCAAGTTCTGTGGGCATGTCATACCTTACCAAATTTTTAGATTAATTTTTTTATAGGAAACAATCCTGACCAACCTGTTAAAAGCAGCATATAAACTGTAAATCGCTTTGATAGCCATAAGTGCTTTTAATACACTAGATGTTCGTATTTGTTAACATCACTTAAATTAAATATGTTTTAAAAAAACTGGTAGTTTAGAAGCTACTTAACTTCAATAACTTAAAACGGCATAGAAAATTGCAGTCACTTGTGCGCTTTTTCCACTGGCATTTGAATTAGCGTGGTCACACGGTTTCAAAATCAATTATTTATTAACTAACTAAAGAACAATCAAAAAAATAAATTAAAACATACCCAAGAGCAGTCCATCACAATCAAAAAGTACGTGCGTTGCTGGCTTATACGACATGAGTTATCTCTTGCGGTTGATCAATACGCTCGAATTAAATGACCTTCCTTCACGTTCTCTGAAGCGCACGAGGTACGATACTCCTTTGAATTCAGCTGTTTAAACGTTGAAGCCAATTCATACACAACTTTAGATAAAAAATTCCCCTCCAATTAAATGATTAAAAGCGCAAAGGATTTACGGCATACAAACACTAATTATGATACAAGAAAGCAACGAGCAAGTAACCATAGGTCAGTTCAGCGAGAAAATAACAACACACTGTGTGCATGACGAAAATATGAATGAAATTTCCTCAAATTCTCAGAGCTTCCACAGCTGTGCGGCAGCAAATACGGTGCCGTATTTGGTGACAGCTAGCTTTTTTTGCTCATGTTCAGCGTTGCGTTATGAAGAAATAGCATTAAAAGGTATACAGTTTCAATTAATTTTACTCGGGAAACATATTACTGCAATTCCAGTGTTTGTTGTGGGTTTACAACACGCTTGTCACAGACTTATTTATTTCGTATTACTTTTCGGAGACTCCAAAAATTTTGATTTCTTAGCCACCATAATAGTTAAAATTTTCACATTTTATAATTTGAATGGGAGTTTAGGTGTTGAACGGCTGCTGTGATTGGCCAAAGAAAAAAAAAAAACAAGAGTCATTTCTCGAAGCTCGAAATCGATAAAACAACATGGCTGAGAATGGAGATGTGGTGTGCGGTGTGTGTGTGTNGAGTCATTTCTCGAAGCTCGAAATCGATAAAACAACATGGCTGAGAATGGAGATGTGGTGTGCGGTGTGTGTGTGTGTCACGAAAGGTTCAATAAAGGTGATTAGTGCATTCAGTGTGATGGGAACTTGAGATACTTGGTATCAGAATTTGTGTGGGAATCGGGGGAGAAAAAAATGAAGCTTTCAAGAAGAATAAAGTATGTAATTGGTACTGTGAATATATGCCCCCAAGGCTAACATCGACGATCCAAACGAAACACACAAAAAATACGTCAAAATCTTTATGACGAAATATAAAAAATTCGAAGGTCCATTTAACTCAAAATCGGTCGTNGAGTCATTTCTCGAAGCTCGAAATCGATAAAACAACATGGCTGAGAATGGAGATGTGGTGTGCGGTGTGTGTGTGTCACGAAAGGTTCAATAAAGGTGATTAGTGCATTCAGTGTGATGGGAACTTGAGATACTTGGTATCAGAATTTGTGTGGGAATCGGGGGAGAAAAAAATGAAGCTTTCAAAAAGAATAAAGTATGTAATTGGTACTGTGAATATATGCCCCCAAGGCTAACATCGACGATCCAAACGAAACACAAAAAATACGTCAAAATCTTTATGACGAAATATAAAAAATTCGAAGGTCCATTTAACTCAAAATCGGTCGTAACGGCATAAACACAAAATGACGCCGCTACCCCGACGCCCAAATATTCGAACCGTGATCGACGGGTCATACAGAACTAATACTGCCGCCGTTCTTCATCACTGGGTCGCTACTCGGCGCGGGGTACAAAAAGTAAAAGGGAAGGTAATTATTAAGTTTAAGGGCTTTTCTGAAAAACTAAATAAATTAAATTATGACATTTCTACTCTACTAATCACGTAGAACACGAATATACTGGGGGCGTTGCTTTAAAATAAGTACAACATATACTTTTTTTTTTAACAAAATTGCGAAATGAGCAGTATAGCCAGTTTGTTTACGTTTCTGAACGAAACATCCTAGACCAACAAAAGTTGCATCAATGAGTTCTGCACAGCTTACCTTGTTCATATTGAAGAGGGCGTAATGTTAAAATAAGTAGAACATATTTAAAAAAACTTGCAAAATATGTTTGTTTACGTCTATTAACGTCAGAGGAATTATACCAGTCCCCTAACTAGGTGAGTCAATTTTTACCTTATTTTGGTGTGTTTTACGGTTCCTTTAAATCCCTACACTCCTACATTCGTAGTATAGTGTAAAACCCTGCAATCCTAGGTTAGTTTAAAAATGTAAAATAGTGATTCACCCATCGTGGGGTTAGGTTCTGTTAGGTGGGCACATATTACGAAATTAGTCGGACGTTAATGCCCCTAGTATATTCGTGGTCTACGTGATTAGTAGAGTGGAAATATATAATAATTTTGATTTTTTTTTTGTGTTTTTCAGAAAAGCCCCTAAACTTAATAATTACCAAAGGGAAATCTCACTTAGGTCACTGTTGATGTAAATTTGCCCGCACGGCCCATTTATATCAATGAACATCTTGCTGCAAACAGCAGAAAATTTAAATAAAGAAGCACGGGACCTAAGGCAACACAGATTTAAATACGTTTGGACGAGCGACTGCAAAATCCTTGTAAGGAAGAGCGAACTCAAAGAGTTCAAGAGAGTGAAGACCCTGGAAGATGTGAAATAGCCACTGGACAAACCACAATAATGATATACCAAGCTGAAGAGACAAGCTAATATCTATCTCTGGTTCAAGTGAGCGTCCGTGAACATGCCTTTTGACTGCCCACTTAATTACTCAATGTTTAATGCATTTCTGTTCAACGATCAAAAAGCTGCGTCTGTTATGTATGTAAATGCTATAAGTATCAGGAATAAGTTAGATCATCTTGAAATTTTAGTTAACGCCATAGAAGCAATAGATTTTATTGTTGCAGAAACGTGGATCAATAGTAATTAAACTGAATACTATAATTTACCTAATTATACAAGTAACTTTGCTTGTAAATAAATTAGAGGCATCTCGCAATATACTGCATATAGGAATATCAAATTATGAAATTAATAACAAAGTTACAGTTCTTGGTGTTTATAACCCTTCACGTTTAAATGCAATAACATTTCTTGATTGTCTTGACACTCAGTCGACCCAAACAAAAATTAGAAATTTAATTATTGTTGGTGATTTTAATATTGATATTCACAAGGCTGATAACCTTACAGGGTATTACAAAAACTGCCTTCATGGGGCCTGGTACTACGTAACAGATTGTATGTTACACGAGTAACTGAGAATAGCTCTTCACTCATTGATCATATCATTGTAAATGCCACAGAATTTGTTTATCACTTATCTAACATAAGTATTGACATCAGTGATCATTATATATTAATTATTAAAATTCTCACCAATAAATTAACTCTCCAAACAGTGGCTGAAATGATAGTTTAAACAAGGTCAACCACGGATTTGGAATAGATTATACAAAATTAAATGAGATGGAAATAAAGAATAGTGATAACATAAACAGTGATTACACAAATTTTGCTGAGTACTTAAATAACGCAATAATTGAAAGCAAAACAAAAACATGCTACTGTAGAACTTTAGGGAATAAGGAAGTAAATAAGCAACAGCTAACAACTGAACCAATAAACCTTATAAAAACACAAAAGGTAAATGAAAATAATAGCTGCTTCTCCTAAAATATAAATAAATATCCCGAAAAGTGGTATATTTTGACTCTACTAATTACACATAACATGAATTTACTAGCGGCATTAATGTATTATTCTTACAAACCATAAAAACCGTAGTGGGGAGGGCTATGAAGATCAGGGAAATTGTGGGGTAAAATCACTAAAAAATATGCCCACAAAAAATACAAAAACACCTCAATTTAACATTTGTCCAGCCAATTTCGTAATATATGCCCACTTAACGTAACCCAACGATGAGTGAATCACTGTTACATTTTTAATCTATTCTGGAATTATAGGGTTATAATCTAACCTAGGTTTTTTAGGGTTTTAAAGTAACAGTAAAACATACCGAAAGTATATGAATTAACTCACCTTGGTAGGCGGTGGGTACAATTCCACTGTCCTCGGACAATTCAACTACCGTTGTGCATGACTTGCACCTGACCTCACTTGACAAAATACCCTGATCTACTAAAACGTCCAAGTAACAACCGCCACATAAACGACTCACACACGTCACAACTCCTGGGCACAACACACACACACACACACACCGCGAACCGCACTGTCTCACATTTAAACTGCAACTAACATATGGAGATGTCTCCTAAGCATTTACAGATTTCCCCCTCGAACTACAACAAAAAAATTATACCTAGAAACTAATATGCCCATCATGCTATGCGCAGATACCAAATCCCTGTTGCTACTAAAAAGATCAAAGATGAACAAACTGTTAGTAACATGACTGTAAGCTCTAGACACAATGTTCATAACTATTCACCAGGAATGCCAACAATTTAGAACTAAAAAAAACAAATTCTTTCTGTTAAGGTTACGAAACTTTTAGGCACCTAACCTTTAAAAAAATTCATCAGACTTCCAAAAACTGTAACTTCATGCAGAAACCTCAAAAAATTTAAGAAAATGCTTAAGGAGACATTATGGAAGGAATATTCCTCTGACGGATAAACATTTGCGTATTGCTTGTACTGTTTATATTTACCTAACTATCTCAACAGATGAAAGTTGTCTGATGTGACCACCACAACAAATTGTGTGTTCCCCACTGAAAAGTACAATTGAATTGGGGAAATTATGTGTATGTTACAACTGAATGTATATTTACTCAAGGCCTCATTCCTCTATTGTCAAAATGTGACTTGTTTTAAGTATTATTCATGACGTACAATGTACCGCCATGTAATGTTTAGTGTCAGTGTACAGTTTCCAAAAACGAACGTCAAGTGTCAAAGTAAATTGTACTGTTTAATAATTTAAAAAAAATTATCTTGTTGAGTGCAGGGTAAGTTGGGGAAAAAAAAAATCAAGTCACAGCTGGGCGTGGCATGGCTTATGTTGTAAACAAACAAAAATTCAGTCTTGTTGGGAAAGAATTAGATTATAGCTGGTTCCACAATACAGCAACTTGTGTAATAACGATTTTGTAATTATTATATGTCATCGCTTCTTTTTTTTATCAATTGGGTTAATGTTGTATGCTTAAGGTGGGTTTATGATTAAAGACTGAAGAATTAAGACTTGTACTTGTTTCCAGTGTACTTAACGAGTCATAAGTTTTGCAGTTTATGATTGATCTAGCAGCTGTTAAGTCTAGTCAATTAGAATCGTAGGATACGAAAGCAGTCTGGAAAAATGGACGAGAGTGAAGGTTATTTACAATCTGGGGANTATTTACAATCTGGGGATGGGGGGGGGGGGTAAATAAAGCAAATTCAATAACCACTTCTAAGAAATAAAACATTACCATGAACTCTTCTTTAAATCAAGAGGATACAGTCTCTCGAGTAAAACAATTAATTTCATACGATTTCACAATACGACATAACGTAAAGCCAAGATGTAAATACAGTTTCCCTGCCAACAACTTGTCATTGTGCTCTGATTGGCTAGTTCATCTTGAGTTGTACTTAAGATATAAAATATAGCAAATTCTTAATTTAAGCCAAGAATGCACATGACCTGCACACTGCTGCCATAAACCAATACCCTTGAAAACATTGTTTATATTCTAAGCACGCTGCTTAAGGTTCCTTTTAAGTCAATCATAAACCCACCCTTACTTGTAGCGTGCTTGTAGCTGTTATGCTACTAAACTAAAAAAATAATAACTACAAACAAAAGCTCTGTGCAACAACTATTGTGAAAACTATTCAATGGAAGGTAGCTGACAATTATTTCTTTGTAATGGAGGTTAGTAAACACACACTATTATGGTAATTATTAATAATTGTGGCTTTTCTGAAAAATACAAAAAATATCCTGGGAAAATGGTATAATTGGACATTATTAATTACACGAAACACATATTTACTAGGGGTATCACTATATTTGCAGTACATAATACCAAAAAAATTAATGTAAAAAAATGTAAATTACTTGTTATTTGGGTGGGACTAATGTACACCCCGATACCATGTGTTTACACAGGTTGTGATGTCACCAATATGGCACCGATGAAGTCACATTTTTTTTCCTATTGCCCATCCCATCCCTTTCCTTTCACAATCTGACGGGAATGTGGGGGTTTTCGGGTGGGGGCACTTTCAGCATTTATAGACGTTGGTATCGGGTTGTACACTTGAGTGTACACCTAAGTGTACTACGTGATACCATATGTGGTATCGGGAAGTACACTTGAACCCATTGTAGTACACTACACTTAAGCCCACCCGCCCAAATATACTACCCAATATTATGACTGCAACACTTGTTGACACTACAGATCCCTAACCTAACACGATCTACCTACAAAACAATTTATTATACCCTTTAACCATCCTCTGCAATCAGAGTCCATTAAAAATAAACGCTCATTGTGATTATACGTACCAAATATTACCTAGCTACATCATCTTTTATTACACCCTTTCAAAATATTATTCACAATCATCCACTACAAACTAATTGTTTTTACAACTGGCAAACACGCATTCACACTACAGATAATTAACCTAACATTACCTACCTACAAAACCGTTTATTACACTCTAAAAACCAGTAAACAATACCATCTATTGCAATCCGATTGAATAAAAACTGCCATGACTCGTTGCAACTACAGAACACTACCTAGCTAAAACGTATATTATAAGATACAATCCACTGCTATATAATTTTCAATTAAAAATTGGTAAAGACTAATTACCACTACAGAATCCCGGCCTAATGTTACCTACCTACAACACTGTTTATTGCACTTGATACACACATTTGTATTTAAATATTTCCACACTTACCTGTTCACCATAATGCACCACATATTTTTATATTACCTCCGTACATTATAGATCCTATTTCGTCCTACAGTTCACTCACTATTTCCTCTCAAGGTATTTATTTTTATCATGTTTACTATTTTATTGCATTATACGTATCCATTTTAAGACACCACAGTAAAGCCCATTCTACAATGTACTGATGTGTAAAAAAAACTGATTCTGAACAAGTAAACTAGTACCTTATTTACTCTATGAACGGATGACCCAGTATAAATTTTTAACTATTCTACAATACGAAGTCACAGTCCTACAACTTAAGAAATTAAAAATACTTAGCTGTTGCGAATTACTGATATGGGTTTTTAAAATTTACGCACCTCATTTTCTATGTTTTTACAGTGTTTAACATTGCAAAAATGCTACTGCCAAACAATTGTGTGAAAATGCTACTGCCAAACAATTGTGTGATTATTAAAGTAAAAAATATATTAGCGTCGGCAAATCCATGCCCTGTGGCTGTGTATATGATTTCACAAAATTTAATATCAGAAAATGGCCAACATTACAAAATAGCTTCGTTTCTATTACTAAACGGGATCTCTCCTTTTGTCTTCTGAATTCCTCATTGCACGTACTATCAGATGTCGTTGATATAAATGTGTGTTTCCATGGGAAAAATCATGTGTGGTTTAATTATTTCTTCCCATACACATGTTACAGAGTCACTTTGCAGCAAATGACTTGCCCCGTACATAATTTCATTTAGTGAAAACCACATTTTGTTATCTGCAACCTTTCTGGATATTTTGGGGGTGTCCACGTTAGGTGGACCACCCTGTATATTTCATCAATCCTTACATGTGACTATACAATTCATTATTATAGTTTTGTTAAATGCACATTTCAAGATGTTTTACATCACCTTTTAGTAAGAATTGGGGGGGGGAGTAGAAAATACTACAATACATGACCTTACATTGCATGATTGAACACTGCTGTGACTAATGCAAACTAACTAAAACATATAGAAAAAACTATGTGCTTGGTTATGTATTTATCAGAAACTACCTCCAATTGATCCAGATGATCTTTCATAACATATATTTCAAGTCTTTTTTGCAGCTGATTTGTCTTAATGTTAGTACACAACACATGTATTATCTATTAACAGACACTACAACTCAAAGATATTGACATCATTGCACTTCAACATGCTGAAATATAAACTGATACATACACAGACTGATGTTCTTTCCGCCAGACAATATTCATACTTGTGATTAAATTTATCTATTTGAAATTCCTTGGTTGTATCACTGATGAAATTTCACTTTGTTATGATCATATTAAGGCACATTAGACATGTTTGTTTAAGAAGTTAACAAGGTCCCAGTAAAAAAAAAAAAACACCAACTTTTTCTCTGTCAATGAACACGTGCACCACTTTCTGCCAGATTTTTATTTTAAGTATTCCACATGGGTGTCTCGCTGAAACTGCCTTTGGTACATGACCAAGGAAACCATTGCAAGAATTACGTAATTAATGTTAGGTGTGAAGCAGCTACTAATATTAGCAAATTGTTTCGCTTATAAATGCACAGCTTAATCTGGAAAAACAATTAGCTCGACAAAATAAATAACTTGAAAACAAATTTGCGAGCAGAATTACTGAGTTTGCTGCCAAAAATACTACTGTTTTGATTCATTAACGAGACAATGTGAACACAACACATGAAAATTTTACACTACAGTTCTCTCAAGTAGAAACAAAAATAGTAAAAATTGAAGGCAGGGTCTCGCAAGTGCCAATATCAGATGCAAATAATTTACCGGCTGCTTTAAACATTCTGTTAAATTCTTTAGAAAATCACCTTGAAAATAGACTCAATCTGAAAGGGCACACGTGAGAATTTAGAAAAACAGGTCTCTGATATGAAAGTGCAACTATCTCAAACTGACAGGAAATTGGAATGCGTGTTGACAGAGTTGCAAGCAGAGCAGGAGGATGAAACAGAAAACACAGCACGCATAGCTGGCAATCTAGATCAAGGTCGCAGCTCGCCCATCCATACTGGAGATAATTCCTCACTTCAGGCCCAAGTTCCACTGTCTGCGATGATAAACCCTACCACCACTTTGATTCATCATCCTATTAGACAGTGGTCGGAGGGGGTCCCGATATTCACTGGTCATAGCAAGGAAAATCCAGTCACTTATTTCAAATGCCTTGATGAGTATGCAAATATGTTTGGTCTAGCTGATACTGATAAACTTAGATGTTTAGGTTTCAGCCTGAAATCAACAGCCTCGTATTGGTAGGAAGTTATTTGTGACACCAAACATACTTTTAAAGATTTTCATTCTAAATTTATAAAACAATTTTGGAATTCCATATACAAGGAAATTAGTGTGCTAATTTGCCACTGGAGAAATTTGACCCTTGACGTGAGAAGTCTCTGTAGGAGCAATTTAGCTATGTACACTGAAGAGCCAAAAAAACTGGTACACTTGCCTAATATTGTGTAGGGCCCCCGCGAGCACGCAGAAGGGCCGCAAGATGACGTGGCATGGACTCGACTAATGTCTGAAGGTATAAAGGAGGCAATTCACACTATGAATCCTGCAGGGCAGTCCACAAATCCATAGGAGTGCGAGGCGGTGGAGATCTCTTCTGAACAGCACGTTGCAAGGCGTCCTAGATATGCTCAATAATGTTCATGTCTGTTGATTTAGGTGACCAATGGAAGTGTCTAAAGTCAGAAGAGTGTCCCTGGAGCCACTCGGTAGCAACTCTCGACGTGTGGGGTGTCACATTATCCTGCTGGAATAGTCCACGTCCATCGGAATGCACAATGGACAAGAGTGGGTGCAGGTGATCGGACAGGATGCTTACGTATCTGTCACCTGTCAGAGTCGTATCTAGACGTATCAGGGGGTCCATTTCATGCCAACTGCACATGCCCCACACCATGACAGAGCCTCCACCAGCTTGAACAGTCCCCTGTTGACATGTAGGGTCCATGGATTCATGAGGATGTCTCCATACCCGTACACGTCCATCCGCCCGATACCATTGGAAACTAGACTCGTCAAACCAGGCAACGTGTTTCCAGTTATCAACAGTCCAATGGCGGTGTTGGCAGGCCCAGGCGAGGCGTAAAGCTTTGTGTCGTGCAGTCAACAACGGTACGCGAGTGGGCCTTCAGCTCCGAAAGCCCATATAAATTAGGTTCGTTGAATAGTTCGCACGCTGGCACTTGTTGATGCCCCAGCATTGAAATCTGCGCCAATTTGAGAAAGGGTTGCATGTCTGTCACGTTTAATGATTCTCGTCAGTCGTCGTTTGTCCCGTTCGTTCACAATCTTTTTCCGGCTGCAGCAATGTCGAAGATTTGGTGTTTTACCGGATTCCCGATATTCATGGTACACTCGTGAAATGGTCGTACGCGAAAATCCAAATTTTATCGCTACCTCGGAGATGCTATGTCCCATCTCTCGTGCGCCGACTATAACACCACGTTCAAACACACTTAAATCTTGATAACCTGCCATTGTAGCAGCAGTAACCGATCTAGCAACTTTGCCAGACACTTGTTGTCTTATATAGGCGCTGCCGACCGCATTGCATTACTCTGATTGGTCCCATACATGTTATTTGCATACGCAAGCCTATACCAGTTTTTTTTTGGCTCTGCGAGGATGGAAGACTACAAATTTGTGGAGGTAATTTTGGTACAGCTACCTCTATGCTACCAGGAGAAGTGATCAGGTAGATCCTACACTGATTTAGCAGAATTTAGATTTCAAGTATTGTGACTAATCAGTTGGACAGGCTATCAGACAAAATCAAGTTAGAGACAGGGAAAAGTCACCTAGTACACACAATCCACCACTATATGCAGGTGTTCAAAGTGAGTGTACACAACAAAACAAAGACCCACATAATTCTAGTGTTCACTCATAAGAGATTATGCATGACTATGATTCTTAACATTTTAACAATGGTAAAACTAGTGATAATTCAAAAGGTAATTGGAAAACAAGATACAATCCTGGATACAAGCACAAAGGTAGGAATCGAACATATATTAAAGAGGGGAAGTATTCCAAGAAAAAACAGTTTGGAATTAAGTACAACTAATTCTCCACAAAATGGTATAATAAAGGCAAATCATTTTGTACCTGTATCTCAACCCCGGTTCATACCTACCTTGCCATCACCATTTATACCGCATGCAAGGAATGCACAGCCTGCTGTACCTTACACAATGCATCCAACGCAGGTAAATTTTCAGGGAAATACACCCCTACAAAGGTCTCAAAGAACTACCAGAGAAGCTTAATCTGCCTCCGAGAGATTAAACTATCTTGGGGCCAGTTAACCTAAAACCTCTTCCGAAGATGGAAGAACAACATAAAGGAGGAGAAGAAACTACTTCAAGAGGAATTAATCAAATTGGTGAAGTCAAGATTAGTTTCAGCCGCTGAACAACGCAAGTAGTACCAGTAGGTGACAGTGCATCGGCAAACTAACGCAGTCAGTTCTTTATGGGAGCACATAACCAAGAAATTGATAAGGCTGTATGATGGACCTTTCAACGTTAAGACTGTTATCAACAACTGTTGTTATGTATCAGGAATGCTGGAAGGGAAAGAAGCAGATTCATACATCATCACGCAACTCCAAACTTATAAAGTACCCCGAGTAAAACAATAATGAAGCCTACAAGGAACAGTAAGCAAGTGAGAACGCTGTGCAAACTATCTCTCGTGAGAAATATTCAATTTGTGAGGAAAGGCAGTTATGAGGTTTTCCTATTGTAACCAAAATACATGTTGATGCAAGGCGAGGAGCCACTGTGGATTGTGTACTTATGATTATTTGTTTCTTTATTTTATTTTAAGGATTATTGTATCTGCTGTTTTGTCTTAATTAAAATTACAGTGTTGTTGTGTCTTCTTGTTTTGTATCATGTGCCATAACATCCATTCAGTAACGTCCATGTTTGAAATGTTTTCTCCGCACCCTAGGTTAATGTAATTCCCTCAACTGTGGAAGCGAGTAGCGCAAATATGATAACTGGAATTTCTTATTTGGTTTGCATCTTTACATTGAATCTCACTGGGTGTTGGCTACACATATTTGTTTAGTACACAAGGTGGGGAAAACTAAGTCGGTGGAACTAGCTGTAGTAGTCTAGTGGATGTTGTGACTATTAATCCTTAGCTGGGCCTGCACTCAAAGCATTTTACTTACACTGTGACCTGAATGTGATGTCCTGCAAGCCTAATCATAAAAATAAAATAAAAACAAAAAAGACTGGGCACTTACCTTTGAACTACTTCTGGCTGAAAGAAAATAATGAAATGGAATTGAAAATGTATTTAATTTATATATATATATCTATCTATCTATCGAGAGAGAGAGACAGACACACACACACACTCTCTCTCTCTCTCTCTCTCTATATATATATATATATATATATATGACGGTGAAATGGGCATTCTAAAAATACTGGTAGACCACCCAGCCTTGATNCCCCCCCTCCCCCCCAATCACTGGGCAGCTAGCTGAATGAAAAATATGGGGGGAGGGGAGATGGAAAGGAAGGATGCCGAGCAAGAGGGAGAAGGAAAAAATAGAAAGGGAGCAAACCAGCTCTGCTATAAGATATTAATTTGTTTGTATTTTTTTTTCTTTTTTACTTCCTTAGAAACTAAATTAAAACATTAAAATGTACTGTATGTTGGCATTTCTGAACACGTTTGGGGGGGGGGGG
>NQII01002845.1:114309-250377 GCA_002778355.1 Clitarchus hookeri | reverse complement strand
GGGGATATTTTTTTAATGACAATATCTCGTAAATAAGCTGCACATAACTTTTTGTAGTTTTTTTTAACGTGTGGCTTATACACAGAAGGTAACAAGAAGTTCATTTCAAATGCATGAATACAAATACTATCGTATTAGTACGTAGTTTTGATCACATGTTTTTCAATTTCGCCGATAAATTTCTGTGTGTCAAACATGAGTGATTCGATGCCGCTCGCACAGCATGGAACCACTAACTTGAAAATACACTGGCAAGTGAGCCACTTTTTTTTTTGCTACAAGTTGGGACGTGCGCGTATTCCAACGCACCATGCTGTGTTTCATTTAACTGCTCCAATACCAGCAGTCACCTGCACATGTAAAACATTTGTTTAGTTTGCAGCATTTGACCACATGGGTGGGTTACGTTCTAACATGTAACCCACTGCATTTCTAACACATAGAGTTAGAACTGTCTTCTTTCCCGCCATTCTACAAGCACACAGCAAGCTGTCCATGCTCTACAGTCACCAGGCACCAGCAATGATTGGGAGGGTGCGCATGCAGCTCTGCCGCTGGAGGGAGTGCATGCCAGTCGCCTTCCTCTCCGTGTCACCTTGGCAAAGTCACTTTGTTTCTATTGTATATGCAGCTCATTCTCCGCAACGGGGTCACACTTATCGTAATTGCATTAGGGCATTTACCCTTCTACCACCCTTATGTTGAGTATGTATAAAGCTCATGATTGACTGTGTAATGGGTCTGTGATAATGTTAGCATTTAAATAAAAAATACTGTAATTTTCCTGCAAGAAGCCAGTGAAAATTGAGTACCTGCTTGGTAAAAGTTACTTGGCTCACTGTTTTTAAGACTATTTTTGTGACACGGGGATGACCAATAGGCCCATTCAGGGTATAATTTTGTTTTGGAAGACATCAAAATATTAAAATAAATTAGTATTTCATTAAAACATGTAATTTTTGCACTAGAAACAATTGAACATTGACTCAATTTTGATTGTCAATCATTTTACGAGCATTTTGATCTTTACATTAATTTTGTGGGAACCATTTGACTGTATTTAAATGTGTGTAATTTTCTGCAAACACAGTGAAAAAATGGTCAATATAAAATGTTCATACAATTTTGCACATAGTTGTTTGGGTTGGGTTAGAATCAGTCCAATTTTCTGGGAACCGTGAAAGTCCTTTGTTTCAATAGTTGGCTGTACCTTGAACAAATTGTGACTCAAGACCGGGAAATATTAAATTACCAACAACAGTTTTCTTAATTAAAATTGCAATTAGTGATGGGACAATTTGATTATCAATTTTACCAAGAATAGAGGAATCAAAATTGTAAATTTTTTTTACCTCCATGCATTCAATTTGATTCTAGGGGTTATTTGTACTGTTGAGTAAAGAATACTGGAATTTTTTTACACATAGTATATAAATGTATTTACACTACACTACCACTAAAATTACACCTCCCAGTTTTCAGAAATAAGGTCTTATGACAGCCCGGTTGCTGTATATTTTCGGAAATTTTGAACAGATTTTGACCCAACCCCTATATGTCAAAATTTGTCTCTAGGTGAAAATGACAACCATTTTTACATTAAATATAATTTTAATAGGCAGGCATCTTAAGATGATATCCAAGAGGCGTATGTATATATAGATTTACCCTCCCCTTGTCACCCAAAATTTTAAAAAACATCGAGCGGTGCAAGGTTTTACTTTTAACCTCGACATGATTTTTGTATGGAATATTTATTTAATTCAATAGTTGGACATCTTCCAAATAAAATGACCTCCCCTTGTCATAAATGTTTAATCATCGCACGGCGACCAAGCACAAAGTCGATTTTCAGTGGCTTCTTGTGGGAAAATCAGACGACTTGTTACTGATATGATATTTATTTTTTTCAATAAACACGCATTTGAAAAAATTTATATCCTGGAAGGGTGCATACAAAACTTCTGTTGCCAAATTATGCATAAGCAGTGAGCACCAAGTTTTAATGATNTGATATTTATTTTTTTCAATAAACACGCATTTGAAAAAACTTATATCCTGGAAGGGTGCATACAAAACTTCTGTTGCCAAATTATGCATAAGCAGTGAGCACCAAGTTTTAATGATTATTACTGATAGCCGTAAAGAAACACATTTCGATGACCATATTCATTCACCTGTCTCAAAAATAACAAGATTTGATTCTCATGAATTAACATGATTCCACGGATGCTGGACTGGTGTGGAGGGGAGGGCAACAGCTATCTGTCTATACACATAATCAATAACCTGCCAGGCGTTTACAGACCACACCCATGAACTGCCTGCCCCCCCATCCCCCTCCACTCCTAAGCAGGGTGTCTACAGATATTCAATTTTGGAATTACCTGACTTTTCCCCTATTTTTCAGGCAGAATATTACCATTTTCCTGGACCCGTTTTCAGGACCAAAACTTTCGAATACCATATTTTTACACCACTGATATTACAATCATGCTATCAGTGAAGTTGAATTAAATTACACAGCAACAGACCAAGTCAGCAGGGCCAACATTTAACTCAACCTATTGATATTTCTCACGATACAAACATGTTGACTGCCTATTATAAACACACAAATACCCTATTTTGTGCACATAGGCCCTACATCACTTGGCAAACATATATTATTGATGGTTCAGAAATTTTAAAATGTATATGTTTATAATTACATTACTCTGTATTTACACAATTTTTGCGGAGCAGCAATTATTTATTTACAGTTTCCCTCACCAAAGTGAAAATTCCCAGACATCTCCCCATCACACAAAATTCACAGACTTTTCAGTTTTCCCTATGGGTGAACATACTGTATGTTTGCGTATGATCAGTACCGCTCTCAAGCACGTGGACTGCTTTCATCTTCAGTAATAATTATTTTTACATACATAAATCTACACACCATTGTAGCAAACATTTTGATACATCTGCAGATAGTGTCACCATCTTGCGCTCTTTGTTCTGGCGGAATACTACGTTGTTGTCACTTTTCAGCAGGCAGAGGCCAGCTGGCGAGAAGACAAACTAATTAGTTTGACGTTGCCGTAGTTTGCTGTTTGGCCTCCGCACTAGCACGGTGAGGCCCGGCAATATTTACGGTAATACAAAAAATTCAGTGCGGCCTATACTTTGAGAAATATTAATTATCCCTACTTTTTCATCACACACGTCTGGTGCGGTATATACACGCCAAAATATGGTATGATTTTTTTTTATATTCTACAGAAATCAAAAACACAAGTTGCTTCAAAACACTGCAAAATCCACAACATTTTCCACTCTTATTATTTTACTAGTACTGTGTAGTGTATATATTAATAAAAGATTGGAGTGATATGGTTTATGCTGTTCACTGTAACCGTGATTATGTGGAATGTTTTTATTTACTAGGTAAACACAGGGGACTTGTGTAGTTGGTGTAAACATTAAATCACTTGGCAACATTTATATTTACGTGATGCAGAAAAATACACAAACAGATGAAAGAAGAAACTACAACAGGTTTTCAAAAGTGCTCACTTTACTGTAAATAGTAAAGGACCATGATCGCATACTCGCAGATTTCACTGGCCAGTTATTTAAGTAATGTTAGCTACAGTTCCAATTCTGCTGACAAGCACTGATGATCACTGGTACGTACTCGTTTCCATGTGCCGCTGGGTGGAACACTTCACGATTACAGAAAGCACTGATTTTAGGAGCCAAAGAAGTTGTGCAATGCCAGTGAAACGAGATACTGGTGGGCAATTCACGCCCAAGTTCTCCTAATTAGTTACAGATGTGCATCACGGTAGTTTCATTAATTACAAACAGTCCTGACAAATTCAGTACAAAAACAATACAACAAAAACTTAAAACAGGAAATTTATGCTATAAAATTAATTTTCTTTAGTAGGCCTGAAATAATTATCTGTGTGTGTGTGTGTGTGTGTATATGTATATATATATATATATATATAATGTATATAATTAAAAGAGAAATAAAATTTGATTATTATATTCATAAGTTAATACCTTTTCGTTAATTGTAATGAATACCACTGCCAAATGTTTTGAAACTATGAACTTACTGGCGAAAAAAGTATTTACCGTTTACTGCAGGCTTTTCACTTACTGCTGAATCATTATGAAAAGAAACTGCAAGTCTGTATTAAAGGCACAGGCTATTAACATTCCTTCATAAAATAAAGGTAAAAATGTTACCAAATCAGANATTTAATCAGGAATCTTAAAAATGTGAAATCATCCCGCCGCTAATTACAATAAAAAATTTGAATTACACCCTAGCGAATTTACGCTGATTTGGTACCATTAGCGTATAAAATTAAACCACCTTTCTCAAGTCTACTGCTGCCTTTAAAACATTAGGAAATTAAAAATAAAATTTTAATAGCATATCAATTTTGATAATTATTCTCAAATATTTCCAATAAAGTTACAATACTTTCTGAAAATGACCAAACTGCCCTAACATGCACAGGAACCTCAATAAAAATACAGCACAATTATGGTGGTTTCAGCTGAAAATATCTGGGCATTCTAGCTTAAATACCTATGCTATACCTATCAAACACACTGCATTACTGAAATATAATTAAATAAATAGTGTAACCCTGTTACAACATTTCTCAAGGGCTCCAAGAAACGTCTGCATTATANACTGAAATATAATTAAATAAATAGTGTAACCCTGTTACAACATTTCTCAAGGGCTCCAAGAAACGTCTGCATTATATAAGGGAAAACTTTACAAGAGGGTAATTTTGTATTGAAAAATATGTTTTAGGACCAAGAGAAGGCAGCTTATTAAGCAGGATAACGTTGGAAAATATTATAAGAGGGGATGTAATAATAGGGTTCCACTGTATGTAAAGCTAAATCTTCATACATACAAATAAAACAAAAGATAAGTAGGCAGAGATGGAGGACAGTTTCGTACAGGATATTGTACAGGTGCACTAAGGAGGCACAAGACACTGTGGCCAGCTTCATCACCAATCTGGATGTATGACGTGTAGTGTGCCTGACAGTGCTATAGTTACCAAAGTAAAGACAGAAACCAGGTAGATTGAACTGTGCTTGCAAAAGCTCGATTTATATTTTTACCTTATAAAGACACTGGTCCATTAAGCACAGAACAGACACAGTTGTTTATTTGCCGAAACACACCACATCAGAAATTTCAGTAGTAGGGAATGCTCACCGACATTTAAGGCAGTCACTCATATTTTCTGTACTTCAGATCTGCCACCATTATACGCTATAAAACAATTCAGGCTTTGTGAAACAATGAAACCTAGCACTAGAATGCAACTTTATGCTGATTTTTTGGCTCAATTTGAAAATCACTATGTAACACAAATTAATAATTTTGAATGTCTGCTCACATCCAACTCAGAAAAATAAGTCACTGTACCACATGTTATGTTACTCTAGCCCAGAACAGAATTTCTAAACACTTTTTCACCTCAGCAGCAAGAGGCAGTTCCTAAAAAGTGGGGATGAGCAATGAAGGAGCAGCAGCTGTCTAGTACAGGAAAAAAAAAAAAACCATTTACTGTGACATGGGAAAGGGAATGGAAGTATGTAGCTTCAGTGTAGGTGCAGTAACCAATGTTTGGATAAGTTTATTCGGCGGTGATCAGTTGGACAGACAATGACCAAAATTTCCTTTTAACAATTTATTAACATAATTTATTTGGTTTATTATACAACTATACAACACTTTTTACAAAATAATATTATAAATAACATTTTCTCACTACTTTGCAAGTGTGTCAATGTGTGTCAGCACATCATCTGCCTTCAAGTTACTAAGAGGTACACAGACTTCTTTCCCAAACTCTGAAAAAGAAGAAAATCCCTCGTGAACATAAACAATATATAGCAGATTTATATTCTAGCATGCACGACAAATAAAATAATAGCTGCAATTAATTACTAAAATATTGTTAACATTAATTGAGGCTACCAGTGCAAGAGTGGCAAACATTTGTGGATAAAATGAAATATCAGCCTGTAATATCTCAAAGTCTAAACTCGATGTCTACAGTGGCCAAAATAGTCTGCTGATAACATTCACCATGTGGCAGCACAACGTGTTCGTGCACCGAGCAGTTTGTTGATGTATGGGACACACAGCCCTGTGCAGCACAGGCCACTATTGCACTTTATATGCTCCGACATATTACTGGAAGTAGGCCATTCACAGATCCTACCACGATGCATCTTAAGACACATAATTTAAACTGAATACCACATGCACAATGTGACAGCTGGTGAAAAATATAAGAGTAGTAACAGTGTTGTGTTGGTAATAAAAAAAAACCCACACACACATCATCAACAGCATATATTTTTTTATGGTGAAAGCTGTACCCTCGTTTGTATGTCCTTGCTACAAATTATTCACAATGAAAAACACGTACATAATTTACCTAGTGAAAAGGGATTGGAAGTGGCGTATATTTTACAAGTATTGAATAGCAGAATTTCTGAAATTCTGCCACACAAAATTAACCAAGAAACCCCACTCATGACTTAATGAGCAAATGTGCCCCTCTCCAAACAAAATATGGTTGGNAACACAAAATTAACCAAGAAACCCCACTCATGACTTAATGAGCAAATGTGCCCCTCTCCAAACAAAATATGGTTGGAAAACATGAATGAAAAGGAGAACTTTATAAAACATTTTCTACATACCAGTCTCATTATGCAAGAAAAAATAAAACTGTGATTTGTACATATTTGTTACCAAATTTTAGTCTATGGAAGTTTTACAGTTGGTATAAAGATGAACACAGTATATGGTCTCTTAGCAAAATTTTAAAAATATATTTAATACAAAATTTAATCTCTTCTATAGTACAAGGAAGGGAACACTACAGAATTCAGAAGAAGGGAGACACAGGTATGACTGTTNAAATTTAATCTCTTCTATAGTACAAGGAAGGGAACACTACAGAATTCAGAAGAAGGGAGACACAGGTATGACTGTTATAGCGTTTGATTTAACGAGCACATTACCGACACACACACATTTAGTTTTATAGCCTCCACTGCAGCCACTTTACAACTTAAGTGTTCCCATACATGCCTTCCCAGCTAAGCTTTCAGAATAATTTTTTTGATTACATCAGGCTTTTTAATGANATTAAGTGTTCCCATACATGCCTTCCCAGCTAAGCTTTCAGAATAATTTTTTTGATTACATCAGGCTTTTTAATGAGAAAATTTTGAGTTGAAAATTATATGTACACACATTTGCTGAGATCTGTTGCAGGTCAGAAAATCCAGAGCACAACATAAAATAGACACCAAAAAAAGGCCAAGATTAAATTATAAATATAACAAACAAAATTCTGCAAATGGAATTAAGCCAATGACAAAAAANGGAAACACCAGAACGAGTGATTAACTGAATAACCTATACATACAGATTAAGGCTGTTCACTGTAAACTGAGCACTTTTGAGAGCCCTGCTTAAGATCTATGGGTGTGAACATTGTGCATTCTTCCACCATAAGTAAAATGAACATTCATGTGGGTCTGATCACTTTATTCACATCAATCAAGTGAAACTGTGAAATTATTAAAAAAGTAAATATTTTACACGTTTGTCAATTCCTACACTATGCATTAAATAAAAGAAAGCAAAAGAAATCATTTCAATATTCACAAATGCTTACCTAACATAATTCAATGTTAAGACATAACCATTTTCCCTCCATCATTGCNAATCATTTCAATATTCACAAATGCTTACCTAACATAATTCAATGTTAAGACATAACCATTTTCCCTCCATCATTGCCAACTTTACTTGGTGCATACCATTCAGTATGGCCATTAAAATGTGCAGGTACGTGCAGTTCATTTTTTTCAAAGGTTGATTTTGAAAGTGCTCACTTTTTCATGAACGGCCTTTACATGTAATTAAATAACTTGAANAATCATTTCAATATTCACAAATGCTTACCTAACATAATTCAATGTTAAGACATAACCATTTTCCCTCCATCATTGCGAACTTTACTTGGTGCATACCATTCAGTATGGCCATTAAAATGTGCAGGTACGTGCAGTTAATTTTTTTCAAAGGTTGATTTTGAAAGTGCTCACTTTTTCATGAACGGCCTTTACATGTAATTAAATAACTTGAANCATTTTTTTCAAAGGTTGATTTTGAAAGTGCTCACTTTTTCATGAACGGCCTTTACATGTAATTAAATAACTTGAATCAAAATGACAAGGGATGATACAGATGACCACAGTGGCAAAAGCAGACAGGATTGCTCATTAATGGACACGGCTCAAAAAACATAGCTAAAAGAACACTTGCATTTTTATAGTAAAATTCTAAAACAACTTATAGCTTGCATATAAATAATACATTTTAGGTTCTTTCAACAATAATATTTTATATATAGCACTATGTTAATGATTTCTGTGAAACTCTGTTTGATAATGTTCATAACAGGCACCTATAAAATAACAACAGGGGTGGTTTAATTAATTAATTCTTAAAATCATTCATTGCTGGAAATCACATGTAAGTGTATTTCTGGTTATGATAGGCACTAAGGATTGAAAATGGCAGCAACACATACAGTTTATGGCAACTTCCTAAAATACTGCCTGAATCAAAAGAATTTACCCTAACTTACTTATGCGCACAGTGTAAGCGAATATTTTCTATCTCATGTAACTTGGCAAGATTTTGACAGTTCGATGAAAGTAGTGCCAAATGTTTACTTTTTGCTCATGTATGTATCCTTTCGTCATCAGCTGGTGCATCAAGTAGAGGCTGTATATTTTATCAACATACTGTCGGCTAATACACTTGCCATTTTACTGTATTGCTAAACAAATTTTAAGGTATTTATAGACTGACATCTGTCTAAAAAAANGCTAATACACTTGCCATTTTACTGTATTGCTAAACAAATTTTAAGGTATTTATAGACTGACATCTGTCTAAAAAAAAGTTGGTAGGTTATAAAAGTAAAAATATAAAACCTTGCAAAAAATTTAATATTTGCTAACTCTGACAATAGTTGTAGCTATTATCACACTTTGGACGTCATAGCTAATATAACTGGAACTAAAAGTAATTTGTGAAACTTGATTGACATTGCATTTTTATTCACCAACAACTCACCAATGACTATTGATTGTAAAGCAGTAATTCTGCTATTACTGATACTAAACAGTTCGAGTTGGAAACATGAGACTTGTAATAATGTAAGAATTGCTTAAAAACTATTCACGCGCATCCCACTTTCTTCGTTTTATTAATACAATATAGTAACAACACGGAAACAAGGAAATGGGTTTTCAGGAGAACAATGTGGCGTATAATTTACGTAGACGAACGATTACCGGCCGAATAGAAATNGAACAATGTGGCGTATAATTTACGTAGATGAACAATTACCGGCCGAATAGAAATTACTAGTACTCAAAATCGCTGTACACAAAATATGTTACTTTAAAAAATTATGCAAAGCTCGTGGAAAAACAAAACTATTGATATCTGTTCATAAATTTGTTATATATTGCACACGAAAGCTACTCTTTTCTGGCTGGTAATGATTCGGGAAAGAGCGGACCGATGGCGCGCATGGCATGACAGGGCAAGGGTGATCCGTTTGCATTGCTCAACAGGTAGCAGCACGTTTGCCTGCCTTTTTAAAAGTTGACTTTTCTTCTATTACTGGCTCGGAAGACACGACTTTGAAATATATTTCGTCAAATTATTAGAAAAAATAATTCAACAATATTAACGTTATAAAGACATACGAAAACCTATTAATATCAAGCACGTATGGAAAGCATGGATAGAGTGTGGGGATACGACGTGAAAAAGGTTTTGAAGTTGCGTCTCATTTGGATACGGATCGTTTTATTGTGCATTTCATTTTGAACACCTNAAAAGGTTTTGAAGTTGCGTCTCATTTGGATACGGATCGTTTTATTGTGCATTTCATTTTGAACACCTATACATTACTAAATTATCACAAAGTGTAGTTTGTGACACTAACAACCACTGTTTTGTGACTACGTAAAATAAAATGTGTTGATTAATCAAGGAACTCTTTCTTGTAGCGTATTTTTTGCTTGTCTGATGTGCGTCGGCAGTTCACTCAGAATAGCCAACGTAATATTAACTTTTGTTCCTTCATGCATCAGCTGATACAGGATTTTGTAAATGGCACAGTTTGTTTCGTATATGTCAAGTTGCCATTCACAGATTGTCAAAATCACACCAACTTATGTGAGACAGACAATTTTAATGGCCTGAAAAGTCATGCATCTTTACAAGTTTGTGCCATTACTGTTAGTCTGGTAAGTTAGATTTCTGAAAGCTGATACATTACTTATTTGGCAGGCATAACCTCTCCTGATCCTGTATACTTATACCGCAGTTTTCTCAACCGTGGTGTTTTTGAAAAATGTAACCCCCATGGTTGGTGAAGGTTATGGATTTTATGAAGGTAGAGAATTTAAATAATTCTCAGGGACCATTAAAAAAGTCTGAAAATTAAATAATGGTAAAAATGCAAGATGTCACAATCAAAATGGATTATAAATATNGGGACCATTAAAAAAGTCTGAAAATTAAATAATGGTAAAAATGCAAGATGTCACAATCAAAATGGATTATAAATATTTTCACTAACAATAACCTATAGGTGTTCTATTTCCCCTTAATTGATTTGCTACCATACAAAAATCCAATATGAAAAAATTATAGTTAAAACAGTAAAATACTACACAAAAATTTATTAAAAACTATATCAAGTTTGTTTTGGAGTAAACGTTGTCATAACCCCCCACCTAATAAACCAAAAGAGAGGGGGCACAAGGATGCTGCACTGATTGCTAGGCAACCACCTACACATGGCCACCCAACTAAAGGGAGTAAACGAGGTCACCCAAGGACTCCTCTAGCGTATATAGGATTATTCAGATAAGATCTTCACCCCCCATACCTTCCAAACTGCTGAAGGTATCACAATTTTTATTTCAAATTCGTGAATGGCACTACGGGGCTCATAAAACACAATCTATGTCTGTTCCGAAATGTAATTAATTACCAAGATAAAATCAACTTTGGTTTTTTAAGTGGGAATATACTAATTTCTCCCAATAGCTTAAAGCGGCAAGTTCACTGACGTGATTTTGAAAATCCGACGACTACTTTTTGAGATATAGGGGTTTTTCGTAGGTGTATGCACTTGATTATAGCTGTTGCGGAGTGGGTTGCATCATCTGCTGGGAGATGTCCAGCGGAGAGTCCCTACACATACCTCGCTGCACACATTGAGTGGAAAAAACGAAGGAATAAACGTGCACCGTACACTGCAAAATACAATGCACTGCAAGCTTTCGACGCTTTTGTTACATTGCTGTGGACTGTGAAACAGACATGATTACTCTGTGAATTAATTGTAATCAAGCTATGAACACCACATTAAACACACATTTTATTTGTCTGTAACATCAACAACACCACCACCAACAAATAACCTGTCGCATGCTCAGTGTCTAGTACAAATTACTGCATGGGACTTGGAAAATGCATGTGTGCCACTACATGTTTCTAGTCCTATACAACAGTGGCTAGTGGGTAGTTGTCGAGCAACGGTATTCCTAATAACATCGATTCACAACTAATAAAGGTTCCAGAATGTTGTGATCAGCTGCTCTCAGAGAAGCAACATTATTTTCGTCTCGCATGTCTGTGTTCAATTACTAGCACGTCCATTGTTGTGCCTACTTCACTATGTGTTCGAAAAGACCACCATCAACCGCAATGCACACGTCCAGTCGTTTGGAAAAAGACGACAACATAGAGGTAAACATTGCCCTCGATGACGTAGTATGATGCGGTGCTTTAGGTCATCTGGAGTCGCCGGGACTTGCTGGTAAACTTTCACTTTTACAGTACTACAAAAATAAAAGTCTAAACGAGTAAAGTCAGGTGAAACTCTCCGATCAACACACACCACACATTCACACTTCACTGTCTCTGGTGTTGCACCTCCCTCAGCCAGCATGGGTTCTCACTTGACCCGTAATGCATATTCCTCAAGTTTACATTGCCATGGTTGCAAAATGTGCCTTCATCTGTGAAAAGAACTCGCTGGAGAAATTGTCCATTGTCCCGCATTTTCACATAAATAGCACAACAAAATTCCATGCTCTTCGCATATTCATGCTCTTCTAGTTGCTGATGAAGTGATATGTGGTACGGATGAAATCTGTACCATTGCAGAATGCAAACACTTGCCTGGCTTATTCCCAAGCCACTCGCAAGTTCCGTTGTGCTCACATGTAGATTGCGGACAACTGCTGCCATAATACCGGTTGCCTGCATTTCCCTTGTTGCTGGTCTGTGTCTACTTCTAACCAGAGTATTCCAGTTCCCACCTACTAATAGTTTCCTGTAAAGTCTCCACAGTGTCATTCGCAATGGACACTGTCGTAACAGATACCTCTCTGCATACATCACTACCACTAAGGTCTCATTTAGTTTACATTCACCGTAAATCAAAAGCATATCAAGTGTTTCCTCATTGTACAACATTTCCTTTAGCTTCCCCAGAACACTCAAATATGGTACAATGGTCGCATGCATTCGATACTTGTGTTAATGCATCACTAGCATGTGCGTCACCTGCATAGGAACACACTGCTGTACATCCCAGCACATAATGCAACTTACCTCACCATAGCTGTAGTCAAATGCATACACCTATGAACATAATACCCTTTTATCTCAAAACATGCACGTCAGATTTTAAAAATAATCACGTAACTGAATTAGCTGCTTAATAACATGCTATGCTATTGGAAGAAATGGGTATATTAATTTAAAAAACCAAAGTTGATATTGATATATCAGTATTTAATTACATCTCGGAACAGACATAGACGGTAACTTATAAGTCCTGTAGTGCCATTTACAAATCCAAAATAAAAATTTTGATACCTTCAGCAGTTCGGAAGATATTTGGAGTGTAAATTAGCTGAATAATACCGTATAGTGCCCCCCTCTTTTAACACACACACACACACATATATATATATATATATATATATAACCCACCAACCATGGCCCTAGCCAAACTGGTAGACATGTTAATAATCTTATTTTCTTTTCAAATTTTTCAGGAATCTAATGTGCAACTCCCGTCACCAGAGTGATGTATGTGCATTACTGTGGTTACACCAGCATCAAACAAAACTAAGAAGCCTGCCCCCTCTAGCATGGTTCTTACCCAGCTTTCTCCTGTAGCATTTTCTATGTAACAATTTTGATTTCTTTTCTGTCGGAAACGTTTTTACGGTGTCTATGTTGGTTTTTCCTTCTCTCATCTTAATCATTCGTTAACTATAGGTACACTCAGGGAAGAAATCATTGCCCCAATTGCAGCCATGGCTGCCCCATCCCTCTCTGCTGTGATACACGCCTCCTTGCATGACTTCCTCCTCCTGTACATATATGAGGTTTAGTCCTGAGATGTTATTAGCTGCTGTCCCTACCTCGGGCGCCACAGGGCCAGTTAGAAACAAAACCACTGGAGGACAGCCAAATCCCTCCATGCTCCAAGCTGCCTGTTCAGAATATAAATTCAGTGCACAATTGGAATACAAGACTTTCGTTTTATTTGACAGACATCTCCTTTTTAAGTAATTGACAATATTTAATTTGCCAAAGTGTAATTTCTTAGACAGGCAAATTAATAGTCAGTATTTGTTACTTTGCAACTTTCGTTTGGTAATTGATAATTCACAATCACATCCTCAGATAGTCCTGCAAGATTCCATTCACACATGCCATAAGTTAGCGCTCTGCCTTCGTCAGGCTCAGTGTTTACGTATTAATAGGAAAGAAAAATAGTGTAGTATATGCCCTTCCAGGATACCACTCTACTAAAAAAATTTGTATATCTGAAAAAATATTATTTTGATAACAAATTTTTTTGTTGAAAAAATATTATTTTGATAACAAATTTTTTTGTTTTCCCGCAAGAAACCACTGAAAACGGATTTCGAGATCTCGGCAAAAACTTGGTGCCAATCAAACTTCTCTACATTTTTTTAGAGTAGGTCAGGTCTTCTGGGGTATCTTTTAATTCAAAATACATCTTTTTACTGAATTAAATTCAGTAGTTATATGTAGTGAATAATGTTTAAATTTGTAGGGGCTACAATTTTTATCTAAATAGCAATACATCATCCACAAATAATTTTGGCCTGAACGTTTTTAAATTGGTGTTGGTTCCTTTGAAAACTATTATAGTAATGACCACATTTAATAAAAATAGTCATAAACTTCTGTATTATTTTATAACATATATTAATTGTAAGTATTACTGTGAAACTAGTTTTTAAAAATTAAGATTTTTAAACAGTTGTATATTGGGCATTAATTATTAGGTATCAGACCCCATACCAATTCTGATAAAGACTTTGTATGGGTTTTTTTTTTACATATTGAAGCATCACTCTTACAGAGGATTAATAAATATATTGTTGCAATTACTTGGACTTTTAATTTCTGTAACACCTTTCCCATACTATTGTGAACTCACATTTCAGTACTTAGAATTTTTAAAAAAATTCCAGCTGTGTAAGAGATGGAATCAGAATTAAGAATTGAATAGAGAATCGGAGGAGAAGGAAAAAAAAGTTAAGAGCCATTACTAATAATAGTGACACCAAATAAAACAACATAATTTGTTGACTGCACTTAGGATGCTACCACAAGCACTATAAACAACTGAAGTGCTTAGGTTATGGTTAGTTACACTAACATAATTGAAAAGATATTTAGAACTATTCTAGCCTCTATGCCTTCCTTTGTACTTTTATCACATAATTTCTATGTTCTACATAATTCTTCCCATAACTGGATTTTTGAGAATGTAGCAAAATATTTATGATTACTCTTCTGGGACCACATTCAACAGCACCTCAAAGACATAATTTTTTTTACATCACTTCCCCATACAGAATACTAATAAAAAAAAAAATGTTAATTATTAAGTTTAGGGGCTTTTCTGAAAAACACAATAAAAATTCAAAATTATGATATATTTCTACTCTACTAATCACGTAGAACACGAATATACTAGGGGCGTAGCTTTAAAATAAGTACAACATACTTTAAAAAATTGAACAAAATTGCGAAATGAACAGTATAGCCAGTTTGTTTAAGTTTCTGAACGAAACGTCCTAGACCAACAAAAGTTGCATTAATGGGTTCTGCACAGCTTACCTTGTTCATATTCAAGACGCTGTAATGTTAAAATAAGTAGAACATATTTAAAAAACTTGCGAAATATGTTTGTTTACGTCTATTAATGTCAGAGGATTTATACCAGTTCACTACCTAGGTGAGTCAATTTACATTTTTTTGGTGTGTTTTACGGTTCCTTTAAATCCCTACAATCCTACATTCATACTTTAGTGTGAAACCCAAACATCCTAGGTTAGTTTAAAAATGTAAAATAGTGATTCACCCATCGTGGAGTTAGGTTCTGTTAGGTTAGGTGGGCACATATTACGAAATTAGTCGGATGTTAATGCCCCTAGTATATTCGTGTTCTGCATCATTAGCAGAGTAGAAATATATAATAATTTTGAATTTTTATTGTGTTTTTCAGAAAAGTCCCTAAACTTAATAATTACCAAAATTATGTCTATAACTATGTGAGCCTTAGTATAACAGGAACATAAATTTTTCTCACCATATCTAGCATACACCTTAGGCTGCACACCACTGCATTCTCTGATAAGAATAGGGAATTTTGGATTGGACTTCTTTAAATTGACATAATACTGCTCGATGAAATCCCTGAAACACACACATTGCATCACACCAAATATGCTCACGTGGGAACGGTAAAATAAACATAGTAGTATCATTCCAATGCCTACTGCAGTAATGTGAATACTGTTTGTTTTGCGATATGCACATACAATTCCAAACAAATTCATAGGACAGATATGCATGAAAGTGTCAGACAATTACAAAATAAATTTAGACCACTGGAAAATAACAGCTACATAGCGTGGGTACTATGAATTTAATCATATTCAAGTTACTGGCATGAAAATTTATACCAACACACTGTGAATGTACACATATGAGTGCACATGTGTGCATGTGCACATACGTATAACTCTTCAAACAGATTAAAAACTGGTGCAGATTTCAATCTGCCATGGAGCAGGTAGTCAAAGGCCACTACCAGCTGTGAGGATCAGGTTATTACAAACATTGCAAAGAGAAACTGTTACATTCTTTTCACCTACAGTTCAGAGAGCTTTTCTTTACAAAACAAACAAGATAATTTTACAGCTGACTTGTTCATGTCGTTTGTGAGGGCAAGATAGTGGCATTTGGATGCAGCAAAATCTTTTGTCATCAGATAATTGGTGTTGTAAAGGCAATTACGAGACCCTGGCCTCAACTCTACCACGAAACAATAGTGCATTATTGGTGCATAAGTTACTAAAACAAGGCCCAGAGTGGAGAGATTTGGACAGCTTGTATCATCAAGGTCTTGCAAGCTGATGAGGGTGAAATGAAGAGACTATGGAGAAGAGGCGGAATGCAAGAGAGTGGGGAAAACTGGAGATCCCAAAAAAAAACCGCCCAACCAGCGGCATCTTCTGGCACAATTCCCACATGCGGAAAATTGGGAGCGACACCGCCAGGAATCAAACCCAGTTTGCCTAGGAGGGAGGCAAGTTGTCTGACCACTAAACCACCTCAGCCCACAAGACCGGAAAACCATTTTGAATTACATACGTGTTTACTTAAGCTTGTAATGACGCAGTTATAATAATTATTGAGATACTTGGTTCATTTTCTTTCGTTTTGCAAGGCTTCGTAATATTTAATCAGGATTCGAAGTTAAAGCAGTGGTAGCTGTGTTTATCGGTCATACATTTGCCTTTTCAGAAATCTTAGTTTTTGTCCACGTCAGCATTTGTAGATAGAAGCTTTCCAACTGCGGTAGACCGTTTTTGTTACAGAACATTGATTACATTTTCAGTACGACACAGTGGGGAGAGGGTTTCTGGCCCACACCATGCTCTTATTTGTTCACGTTTTTGGCACCCTGGGGCAAGGAGTGGGGGTAGGCACGGGGCGACAAATACCCTGTGTGTCTACTGCCCGCTCACGGTATACAAGATCAGTAGTCAACCAGTACTCGGAAGGGATGCGTCGAGCGTGGCAAATATCCCCCACATCGGCAAACTTTATCCTGCTGAATTATTACAGCTGGTGTGGGAGATCGCTGGCCTTTGAATTTTCCTCTTGTGATGCAAGCTTTAAATCACGTGATTAATAATACATAATTAATTAACTATAGCGGCACTGCTCTTTGTTTGTTTGTCTGGTGAAACTAACCGTTCGTGACTCTGCTTACTTGAAGATTGTATGTGAACTGTTTTTATTTAGTTTCATGTCTCTACCGATTGAGCGAACCGAGCTGTAATTTCCAGCCGCCACTTCTGAAGCCTACCACTTTACAAACATGTCGGCCCAGATGCGGGGCAAGGTTACAAGCTGTTAACTTCTCAAAAGGATCAAAAGCCAGAGGTTGTACCAGATACCACAATTCATATGCTACAAACACTTTGACAATTTCATAAATTCTCCTTAAGGTTGTCGGACTCCAAAAAATTAATGATTTTATACCAAATATTGTTCAACTCTTTCATATTGTATGTGATGCCATTTTGCTTGAATAAAATTTTTTTACACTTTCTATTTTTTGAATAATTTGATATCAAATAAAAAATTCTTCTGTTATGTTGCAGCCATATTAACGGATACTAAATGATACAGATGAAAAAATTTACAAAGTATACTAATCCCACGGGTTACCAGGTGACACACATAATCACCAAATCCTAACTAATTATAAATGTGAAAGTGTGTTTGTTTGATTGCCCTCCTTTCACGTCGCAATGCACCAACGTGATTTTTTGCACAGAGATAGTTGGAGGGCCGGGAAGTGACATAGGCTACTTTTATAGCAAAAAAATATCTTATTCCCTCAGGAATTTTTTTTTTAGTAAAAATAGCACTCGGGGTACAATGCTGCGTCAATGTAAGTAGTTAGAGTGGGACGAAAGCACAATGTCACACAAAAAAGTGATAGAGGCCCTAAACCGAACTCTACAGGACATACGAAACAATACAGACATTATGGGAGGAATGGTTGTATTACTGGCTGGTGACTTCCACCAAACTCAACCGGTGATTCAGAGGGGCACACCTGCAGATGAAATCAAAGCCTGTCTCAAGTCGTCAAGCTTATGGGCAAATGCCAAGAAATTCAGCTTGACGACAAATATGAGAGTGCACCTCTACAATGGCGTTGATACAGGACATTATGCTGATACACTATTAAAAATTGGAGATGGGCGGTTAGAAACAGATGCCGAGGGTTGTGTGTCACTAACGGGGGATTTTTTTAGTAATTTGGTGCAGAGTGATATGGAAGCGATTGCTAGCGTTTACCCAGATATACAAAGAAATATAACTGACGACCAGTGGCTAAGTAAAAGATTGATTATAGCACCAAAAATGACACTTAGTGCTCTGTTGTATTTATGATCAGTGTGTCTACTAACAAATACTGTTATTTCTCCCTATACGTTTGTTACTATAACCACGCGAGCGAAGCCGCAGGTAAAAGCCAGTAAGCCATATACAGAATGATTCACAGCAGCAATCACCCATTTTTCTCAGCAAAAACACAACACCGGGAGTTCATGAAAATATTGTGATAACTATACCCTATATTAATTATCGATTGGTAGTAATTCCATTCCCCCGAATGTATTTCTACTCTACTAATCACGTAGAACACGAATATACTAGGAGCATAACTTTAAAATAAGTACAGCATATTAAAAAAAACTTGCAAAATATGTTTGTTTACATCTATTAACGTCAAAAGAATTATACCAATCCCCTAACTAGGCGAGTCAATTTACATTCTTTTGGTGTGTTTTATGGTTCCTTTAAATCCCTAAAAAGTCCTACATTTGTAGTTTAGTGTAAAACCCTACCATCCTAGGTTAGTGTAAAATCCAAAAATTTTAGGTTAGTTTAAAGCCAACAATCCTAGGTTAGTTTAAAAATGTAAAATAGTGATTCACCCATCGTGGGGTTAGGTTCTGTGGGCACATATTACGAAATTAGTCGGACATTAATGCCCCTAGTATATTCGTGTTCTGCATCATTAGTAGAGTGGAAATATACCATTTTCCATGAATTATTTTTATCTCTACAGAAAAGTCCCTGAACTTAATAATTACTGTTTTTTTTAACAAACCTAGGATTTTAGTGTGTTAATCTAACATAGGATTTTAGTCTAATATAGGATTTTTGGGTTTTAAAGTAACAGAAAAACACACCGGAAGTACACCTAGGTAGGCGGCAGGTACAATTCCACTGTCCTCGACCCACTCAACTGTTGTGCACCTTATCTCACTCGACAAAACACAACAATCTACTAAAACATTCAAGTACCACCCGCCACAGAGGCGAATATTACGCACAGAAGAACTTGTTCTTGCACCCTCCATTCTTAAATCACAAGCCCCCACAACACAACCGCACTGTCTCGCATCTCAACTGCAACTAAAATACTGTGACAAGGACATCTACAGACCCACAGCCAATAAGGTGACTGCACGATGCACATTTGGTAACGTTACTTACGCATTACTTCACCAAAAATCACGGCGTCCGACGCAAACACAAAGCAGACAAACTGCTCGCACTTTTTACTATTTTATTTAATACGTCCTACTTATTTTAACATTATACCCTCCTGAATATTAATAAGGTAAGCTGTGCAGACGCATTTATGCTACTTTTGTGGGTCTAGAAAGGTTCCTTCAGAAAAGCCGTTACTCTATAATTACCTTATTACCGAATAAAGTAGAATATTTATTTTCCATATCAACTTACAGTTTACTAGTGAAAGTAACCAGATCATGTACTGTTTATTATGATTATCGGTCGAGGTTATCATTGACTTGTGTTTCGGTGAAAACAAACTTGTTCTAACTTAACTTATTCCTACACAGAGCGCCCTAAATATGAGTATCAGTACACACCCTGAATTTCCTTTTAATTATTTTCAGGGTAATTTTCTAGATTCTTAAATTTTTTGTTTTTAAAATATAAGAACTTACGCTGAAACATAAACCAAAATGCAATCCATTCCCGGAAATTTTTCAAAACCTCAAGGTTTATCACATTTAGTATCTCATGCCAAACACCTACCACAATAAATCAGAGAATCCACTAACTGCTGATAAACACTAATACATCCCAGTAAACCCGCAAATGCATATTTCATATAATAAATATCAAAACAGTTTAAATACTAAATTTAAAACAGTAAATATGCAAATTAGTCACCTGACACCCTTACTATCTTCAGATTTTTGACACAAATGTAACCTAATTTCTTTCAATTTTTTGCCAAACTTAATGCTAGCTCTGGCAGCCATCTTTAAGTAATACATCTATGCTTGGGTCTGCAATCTGCATACCAAAAAAGTTCACACTGAAGAAACCATAGAGAAAAATAAATTAGACTCATTTTCGTCTTCCGCTCATGGTCCCTTTGGAATTTCAAAACGCCTGTATAACTGACAAAATCAATTGATGAACGTGGTTATTTATATTTGAATTTTCACCAGTCACCTTTTAACATGTATCAAATACTTACACCTACTTAAATATAATCTATCTGTGTTAAAAACTAGACAAGAGGAGGTGTACAAACGTCTCAAATAAATGTCCTAACCTCAAATAATATCCACATTGACTCGCGTTTTCGATGCCTCTAGAGCATAACTGAATACATTTTTTTAAAAACATAACGTATGATAGAATCGAACTATTTTAGAATTTCCTGAGAATAATATGAATAATAATAAAGCCGTAATTATTTTGTATTTTATGTGATGGGTTAAATAAAAGCGGTTAATTCTTTTGCACCAATGCAAATCATAGAAAGTTCTCCGAAGGGATCAGACTGACTCCACATTATAATTTGAGTGAATACAAAAAATAAGAATATAAATGGTTTTCGTTTGAAAAAATAACGATACTTAAAATATTGATAAATTTCACAGTAGTTAAAAAAAAATTCATTAAAATTCAGAAAGTAAGAACATATTAAACCATTTGCTTCTCCTAAGCTGGATTAAGGTTTATTCTACTAAGGTTGGGTAACAATAATTTTAGATTGGCAACTAAAATTGTTCACCACTAAATAAGTGCAATTATCACATGTGTATTGGTATTTCTATATTTTCTGCTTTAAAAAATAAAATAATTCCATTAATCATAAATTAAATATTTATCTATTAATAACTTTTCTTTTCTTAGTAATGTAGCTTAAAGTTACAATTAAATCTGACCTCTTTGCAAAACTGCGCACCTAGTGGCGGAAATTTTCCATATGCCAAACTCTCCCATAAGAAATCTCGTATTGTTCATAACCTGAGTAGAATTAACCTTAGAATTTAGAATTTAAAAAAAAAGATGCGATAAGAATTATACAGTAACACCAATTCTCACATTAGGGACTTAATGCCGGTACTGGGGCTGTGAAGGGAGTGATTGTTGGTAAGGATTACCCGACTAGGCATCAGACACCGTCGGCAGGCTGTGTCAAATATGAAGTTGTTGGTACACTCAGGGTCGTGTGGCCGACCACCTGGAAGCATGCTGTTCCCTCGGTTGTTGTACTGTTGAAGTTGCCCTAATGTTGCTGCCGAAAGTAGACCTTCTAGTACCTAGTACTTACTTCTGAATGAAGTAGCCTGTAAAGGCTGACCCACAAACCTTAAACTTGGCCACAAGACCTGCCCAGAAGTCCTTGCGGGCTGCTGATTGCGAGTGCGCAAGGATGTAAACTTTCTGTCCTGGCCGGAGGCGAGTTGGTGGACGTGTCATGGTCAGCATCCACTTCGCGATGCACTGCTGCTTGTGAGTGCACACCTCTTGGTGTTTCCTCTGGTGAGGTTGTAGCCCAGAAAAATGTCAGCTGGTGACTTGCCGGTAGTGGTGTTGACGCGCCGGTAGTGGTGTTGACATGCTGACAAAGGATGAAGAGGGCAGCAGGCAGGTTTTCAGGCCAGGTGGTATGCTGCTCCTTAACACAGAGATGTAGCTGGGTTTCAAAATCCTGTTTACAACGCTCCAAGGTGTTCGCATGTGGGTGGTAGATCGCCATCTTGATATGCTGCACTTCCCAACATGTGCACAGTTCGTGTAATTTTCTGCAAGTAAACTGGGTGCTGTTATCATTCAACAGGTTCTGTAGGTATACGCACCTGGAGTAAAAGTCCATATGTAGATGTTTTGCCACACTAGTTGCTCGTGCGCTGCTAACAGGATATGCCTCAACCCAGCGCGAAAAGTTATCACCCACCACGACCTTGAAACTCTTGCCTCCTGTTGTTCTGGGGTATGGGCCCATATGGTCCAGATACACTGTTTCAAAGGTCTTAGTGTGTTGAAATGCCTACTGTTGTTGTACTACATCAGTCCATTGTGATTTGGACTGTTTGTACTTGCTACACTTTTGCACATACTCATGCACGTGTCTGGTAAGTCTGTGCCAAAAGAAATTATCACGCACCTTGCGAATCGTCTGTTCCATCTTCGGGTGTCCTATCACACTGCTATCGTGTGCAAGTCTTAGTACCTGTTTTCTGACACTGGAGGGAACAAACTGTTTCCACTCATCCTGATTACTCGGTGACTAAGTTTCCCAAACTGCCATTTATTACACGCCAACACTCGATGGTTTGCTGGATGCAACAGTCTTTATACTTGCGGGTTAGTGCACATGCTAGATGCAATTGAAAAAGTCTTGATAAAGGTCACGCACAATGAGGTCATTGATGGCAACATTTATCTGGTGAAGCCTTACCTCATTCCCATTCTGCGTCGTCCTGCACCCCGAACGTCGATGAATTGTGACCTGCACAGTGTGTCTGCTAGCTGGTTCTCGCTGCTCAGGACATGCTCCACTTCAAAGTCGTAAGCTTGGAGAAGCAATGCCCATCAGGTCAACTTGCTGCTTGCCTTGTGCAAGGTGTGGAGTCATACTAAACAGTGGTTGTCTGTGCGAAATGTGAAGTGCTGGTTCTGCAAGTATGCTCGGTGCTTATTAATGGACCATACCACGGCTAAGCATTCATGTTTGTTGACATCGTAACTTCGCTCATTCTGTCGGAACTTGGCACTAGCTAAGTCGATGCAACTTTTACCATTGTTGCTGAACTGGTAGAGCACTGCACCTAATCCTTCTTAGCTGGCATCGGTATGCAGGTATAGGTGTTTCGTGACACCATACCTCGTCAAGGTCGGGCACACTCGGAAACGTGACTTGATTTTCTGTAATGCATCGTCGGCGGCGCTGTCCCACTGGAACTGGGTTGACAGCATGTCGGTGAGTGGTATAGAAATGATGGAAAAGTTTTGGATGTGCTCGCAGAGCCAGTTTAATAGCACAAAGAACTTCCAGAGCTGCTTGCACGTTCATGATAATGGGTACTCGTCAATCAACCACAGTTGTTCGGGGTAGGGTTTGCCGCCTTCCCCGTCGATGACATGCCCCAGGAAGCCGATGCTGGTATTTCCGAGGTGGAATTTTGTAGTTGCGCACGAAAGGCCTTTGATGGCCAACCTCTCAAACACAAGTGACATGTGGTATAGGTGCTCCTCCCAACTTGCCAACCATATCTCCATGTCGTCCAGCTATGAGAGTGTGAACTCGCCGATAAGGCCATCCAGCCAGCACACGTACCATTATCGCCTGGAAAATGGCCGGTGTTCACTTCAAGCCAAATGGCATGGTGCAAAACTGAAAACGCCTGCCATCGGATGCAGTGAAAGCTGTCTTGCCACTGTGAAGAGACGTCGGGGTTGGAGAATGGTGTTGCCATCATCACTGCACTGTAACTCGTGCAAAGTTCTGGTGGAAAAAACTCACGATAGACATCTTGTTGATTCTTACCAGCTGCTCTGCTGTTGTGGGTCGTGGCTGAGTCACCCAGGTGGCAAGGCTGTTCTCTCGATCCTCTACGTCTCTTGATTGCAGTTCAATAGGCTACTAACTGTGGGTATTCGCAGTCGTCGCAGTACCGCAGCAGATGCCCATTGTGAGACAGACAGTTATGCTGGTACGAAGTTAACAAAATGTGTAGTTGTGAGGTCACTCCACATGCCATTTAAACACTGATGCAAATACATATTAGACTGAAAACACTTAAACTATGAGAATAGCTGCTTAATGGGCCCAGTTCCCGAAACGCCTCCAAGAGGCAAGGCCTGCAATCAAAACGCTTTACCTGGGGTTGAAGTTATTTATTGACGTTCTGAAAATACAAACCAGTTGACAATGCTCATGTCGTTAAGTAGGTCTGACACACTAAGCCCATCAGGTGCTAACGCAGGAAAATGAGCATGTGCTCTCCAGATAAATGTGATGAAGTTACACTCCTGGGGCTTTAGGTCTGCGGGATGTGGAGAGATGCTCCTCCTGGGTGATAATGTTTAATTAAATAATAATGTTCTGGTTGAAGAAAGTGAAAACTATTGTTCTTGACAGTAGATAATGCAAAGTTGATGAAGTGCCAGAGAGTCACGAACTGCGTGGCCTGCTCCGATAAATGCCTGCTTCAGAGTAAATAGCTACTGGTGTATTTCCATCCACTTACCATGAAAATGTGGATAGTTGGAAACACGTGAGCATAAAATTAAATTCAAAATAGGGTTAGGCCCTTAAACTGAAATTCCCCCAGTCAGGTGATGCCTGTGGGGACTAGATTTAGATTAGTACAGATGGAGCCGATGTCCCAAGTAGGAAGTCGTTGGCACTTCACTTTGATGTAATTTGAAATTATGTTTAAAAACACAGTTCACTTGTAGTGTACACTTAGGGTAAACTGGGAATGATTAGGTTATGCTTTTGGGGGCCTCTAACACTCTCAAACACTTTGTGTTGCACAATGGCTTCTGTTGCTCGTATGAATCTTGATCAGTAGTGCTACGAAACCTTGTGTTGCCTTCACGCAAGCTATGTCCTGACAGCACAGTGCTGAGTGTGAGCACATGTGCCGGTTGGTTGGGATCCGAACCACGAGACTCTCCTGGTGTTACCCACTTGGTCGGATCAAAATGGGACCATCAGCTGACTCACACAGTGTTGGGTAAAGAGGGTGTTTTCCCAAACTCCATCGAGATACCATTGCTAGCGGGCACGCCCGATGTTCCTGTCGTCGGCACGGTGCTCATCCAGGGCTGCTGTTGTACTGTGGCACAGCATATGGTGGCGGAGAACTGTGAATTTGGGCTCACGCCAAGTTTTCTCATTTCAATTTCTAATTGTGTCCATTTTTCTTTGGTGTCTGATGTGTGTGATTTTCTGGGTATAAGTAAAATAATATGTGAGGTGACGAGTTTCCCATGTGTGTGCCTGGAAATGTGGTGGAGGTAATGTTTCCTGTGTAATTATGTCTAGGGAAGATAGCCACCCATGTTTATAATACATCATGCATTGTCCAGTGTATTGGAAATAATTGGTATGCTAAACTGCACGTTATTGAGTTTCTTGACAATGATGAAAGTAAAGAGCATGGGCTTCTTGAACGTTATTTCAGTAGAAAAAACAACATTATTATTGCAGTCTTATTTGTTTTATGCATTTGCTAGCATGAGCAATAGTCTACGATACATCATTCAATTTAGATGCCAATATTATTTAAGACTTTTTTATAAAATACATATTTTATTGTGTCATTTTTGTGCACACTTATGCTCAAATAAAAATATTTGTGCAGAAAAATGAGAGGATTAAAAGTATTTTTTTGGAGAGCGGCCAACTTGAATTCAATGTAACAAAAATTAAAAATTGTTCACATCATTTTATTTCAAAATGTTTGTGCTCATTTATGCCCGAAATTATTAGACATTAAATCAACCTTTACATTTTTACGAAGCATAAAATGTGGGTGGGAAGCTTGAACATTCAAGCTGGCCACCAAAATAAATATGAAGAAGATCCGAATATGACATTTCCCTTCACTCAATTTGTGATCATTTGTACCCGAAACCATGCTGATTCTATTATACATTACTTGAACATTCAAGGTGGTCACCAAAATGAGAATGCAGAAGATCTAGATATATTATTTTATTGTACTAAATTTGTTCGCATTTCTGCAAACTACAATATTTGCTCCAACCATGCTAATTCTTCACTTCGTTAAGGGCGCAATTCATAGTCAGATCGCAGTCCTGGGCTGATACAGAGATCGTATTCCTTGGAGTTGGTCTGAGGATAGTCCGGACTAGGGGTAAACTAACTACATCGTATTCATAAACTTCGACTAGAGTAGGATTAACATTAGTGGAGGGATTATCGAAGTACACTGTTGCCAGATGTCCTGCGCATGCTCATTGCAGATTCTCGTTTCTAATAAAAGATTCACTACAAAATAAAAGTCGTATTTGAGATGGCACATCCATTAAAATTAGCTTTAGTCCTTTCAAAAAGTGATTGTTCCTTAACATTATGACAAAATTTCCCGTAAATTGCAACCTATTAAATGTTTTATCTATGATGAGCAAGTGATAATATAACTGTTTTGTAAATGTGAACTATGGGTTCGAATCTCACACGATTCTTCATATTTTATTATTATCAGTTGTTTCGATGGGAAGTACATGTTAAACAACTTAATTGTTTCTTTGAATATTTTTTTCCCCATATTTGAAAAAAAAGTATATATTTTTTACATTTGACTCCTGTTAGTATATTGTAATACCGCAGGATGGAAGACCTGGAAAAAAAAAAAAAAAAACCCACTGAAAATCTTATAATTTAATTTTGATTTTTTAATTTTTCGTAGTACATACTAGTGAATTGCACATATATCCACAAATTTTATAGGCTGGTTTAATTTTTTTTATGCAGTTACTGTTTTTATAATGATGATAAATGGCATTCTAGTGCTAAATACAAAACAAAAACCCATTATAATATGGTTAAAATTTTATTCTCTCAGGCCATTTTCAAACTTGCACTCTTAACCACAACTTTACCATTGATCTACCAACAATCATATCAATATAATATTATTTAATAAATATGTATTTGAAGTAGGATTTGTACTAAAATTCTGTTTAAAATTATTAATTTAACGTCTGGTAAGAATCTCTTTTCAGAGAAGGCATTTGATTGACTCGAAATTCGAAAGGCCTTACAAGGCTTGTTATAGCATAATATCGATGTCTAATGACTGGCGTATTTTTGCTTCAATAGATTGAATGGATCGACCTTAAACACTTTTGTTGTAGGTCGTAAACTTTATCTAGCTTCCACTTGCATGTGATATTATCAAACTTGTCTTATTTTAAGATAGTCATTTTTTTTCTTTACTACATCTTTAGTACTGCCCTAAATCTGGACTAACAGTTAGTCCGTACTAAAGCGATATGATTCCCGGACTAGCAGTAGTACGGGTCTCTGAATACGAAAACAATAATTAGTCGGAGGACGATCTTTTCTTAGTCCGGACTAAAACGACTATGAATGAGGCCCTAAGTGTGTGGGGCCAGCTTAAACATTCAGGATTGCTCCCAAAATTATAATGCAGAAGTACTGAATATGGCATTTTACTGTACTCAATTTTTACTATTTTGCACCCCAAAAATTCAGCCGATGCTCTAAATATGCTAATTCTATGACAAATTAAGTGTGGGCGGCCAGCTTGAATATTCAAGGTCGCCACTTAAATGAGAATGCTTAATTTATGCTCATTTGTGCACGGAATATATAACGGTGCCACCAAAGTTTAAATTGTAACTAGTACTATTCAGAGAATATTTGTGTATTAATTTTGTCATTTTTTCATGCAAGTGTTTATGTCTTAAGTGTTGCAAGTTACAGGCAACCTCGTCTATGAAGCATGTTCAGTACCTTTTTTCCGATCTTTGTGCGTGTATTTATATTGTGCGAATCACTTTATTATGCCTATGGTTTTAATGTGCTTGTACAGTCATAATCGGAGGTAATCTTTTTCTGTATTTGAGCACATGCTTCTTAGAAAAACTCAATACCCCATTAACCTGCGAAAAGTAAGTAAGTTTCTGGCGGGAACTTTTTTTTGCTTTTTATTTTCCGCACAGAAGTTCAGAAAATGCTTCTACAACAGCGGGCAGTTTTGTCGAGGGGGCCAGCATTGCCAAGACCGTTGGTACTGCATTACAAAATTATCCATAGATGGGATAACTGCGACATCTAAATTTCCTGATTGTCATGGTTGTCGAACCAAATATTAAACTGTTTCAAAGTTCAGATGTCTTGCACCTAAGCGGCCATCGAGGGTTACTGAAAATTTATATTGATTAGTCACATGAATATTCATTTCTACAATTACATTGTAAAATTTTTACCATGAAATTTTTATCTCAGTGCAGCCAATTACATAGGCTGTCTTCACCAATGATGTACTGGAGACAACGAATCAAGAGATCGTCTGGAACTTTATATGCCCACAAGTATAGGAAGTGACACCCGAAATTCGCGAAAATATTTCATGACCAGTTGCATTTCATAACACTTTAGATCAGATCCACTTTCGTCATTGGATGATTTACATTTTCTGCGTCTTAGGTGTCTGCTCGCGAATCACACACGTACCGTACATGAGTCACCTGACCCTGATTGGCCAGTCAAGTAAGACAATGCTTTGTTACAAAGACACGCCGCCAATAAACAAAAGAAAACTGCTGGTATGCCTATGCGGTATTGAAATATAGTATGTGCAGAAAACTTTTCGCGAAATTCCGGGGTCCCTTCGTATATGTCTCTATGTCTATATTTTATTATATTCAAATATTCCAAATAAATTTTTAAATCATTTCCAAACTCTGTTGAATTTTTTTTTTTTTTTTTTTTTTTTTTTTAGTATATTTAAAATTTTATTTTTGGNTTAAAAAAAAAAAAAAAAGAAAAAAGAAGGAATTAAAGACTTTGTTATTTAGTACTTGACTGTTGGAATAAAATATGTTTTGTATTCCACGAAAGTTGTAGATTCTATACTTTATTTTTATTTGTAGAGAAAATAAATGTACCATTGTCAAAAAAAATTGGGAAAGTCCATTTTGCTCATACTTTGCTCACGAAGAAGATCGGTAATTTAGAATATACTTACGAAGACTACAAACGTGATATTTTCTGCAGTCAATAAATTACAGGTAAAGCTGGATCTTTGCAGATAAAGATTTTTACAGGAAAATATAAAGTTTTACCCTTCAGTTTATTATTTTACACTATTGTAAATACATCTGGCATAACCAAATGATAATCTGAGTGGAAATAATTAAAGTGGCATCACAAACTTCAAGACTTAAAAAAAAACCTGTTAACGTTTTAATGTGTCTAAGTTAATTTTTGGTTCACTTCACACTGATTTTTGGATTACTTCGCACATTAAAACGAAAACATTCTGTACAACACTTAATATGTAACAAAAATAATACTCATATTGTAAGGAATAATTTTAATAAAAGACAAATAAATTACACAGGACTCTCTAATATCAGTAACTTAAATTATAATTTAAGTTGTACAATTGTATTCATGCCTACAGACTTTGAGAGAGTTTACAATAACTTAAAAACAATACTGTAGATATGTACACTTCACACTACACCACACGTGAAAAACAAAAACCTGTACACAAGTGTTGACACAGCACTATGAGCTTGACTAAATTCAAGCCTCCCAGAGTCCGAAAATATTTTGTTATTGTACATTATTTATATCGATAAATAACACGTAACACAATGATTACATGACATGGTTTTAAAAAATATATTTGCTGTAGGTTGTTAATGCTGTATATGAATAGAGAAAATACATAAAATATTGTTGATGCACTACATTTGTGGGGAATAAAACCATTTACAGATTCCTACACAGTAATTGTACAACAAAATGTTTTACTAACTCGAAAATGTTATTTTTTATATCGGTTTTTTTTGGCTGTGCGTCATCTCTTTCCTTATCCTATCTTGAAATAACAATTGATGATACATCAATATGGATACCATATGCAATCAAGGTTTAATTAAAAGATAAAGTCACATGACAGTACAGACGCCTATTACAAGAAAGTATTGCTCTCGAATGCTTACTCTTTGCAATAGTTTACTTAGTATATTGCGATATTTGTCAACAATCGTATCTTTACGTAAGCTCAAAATTTGTCCGCCCTTCGTTTCCTTTACACTTGCATTTTATAAAAGTTACAGTATACTAAAAACAAAAATATAATTATCAGTATAAAAATAGTTTTAACGTGTACTGAATACGCTATTACATGAAAAATTTAGGTACAAAGGGCACTAAGGAGGGGCACTTATGTATAACATAATTGATGAATTGTTGCACCCAAGTTATTTTATACAATCCGTTTTACTTGTAGTATTAATAATTTTCTTGGATCTAGAGGTAGATTTTGAGTTTCTCACCCCACACTTCTTTCCTAAAATGCCTGTAACAAGTGAACTGGCAGTATTTTAATACAAAGCTTTACTTGAGTCATCTATTGCAATAAAATGTTAAGCGGCCATTTTTTTTGTGACAGACGTGCTTACGTATTTCTTACGCCGATTACTTTGGTATACGCGTATTGACAAAGGCATTGGGAAACTGAGTTTACACTCACTAAGAAAAAAAGTGCGTTGTATGAATGCGGCTATTTACTATGATAAGTAAACAAGACTAATGTTTCCCAGGTGTTCCACTGCCCTGTGTTTATTGCGCACGGACCAAGAGTGATGCATTTTAGCCTTGGTGCACTCGAACAGAGGTTTATTTTTTATTTTCTACGGATTACCACATACTAAGGTGAATTAGGAGTAAGAATTTACCGACTGCTTCCGATATAAGTGAATCTATTTGAAAAAATAAAAATATATCTCTAACATTAACTGGCAGTCATTCATACTCTTTGGATTTGTGTTTAGTTTTTAATCTAAGTGTGTCACAGTATTTCGCACATATTTCAAGAACATAATTAAAATTAGTCTCAGGCGCGAAACATTTTCAATTTCCCGCTACAAAAGTATTTTCACAAAACAATTACCGGTTTTAGAACATACTAATAGTCAAGTACGTGTAAAACATCTATTATTGTTGTTTATATATACAAATACTTTATTCTAACCAAAAACCACGTTATGTTAAAACCATATTCAGTTTTTAGCAGACACGCCTGGTTGGGCTACGTTTTCAATCTGAAAAACTGATTCGGACTATAAAGAGTGCATGCAAGGAACGGTTGGATGCTATAAGTTAATCTGATTACTATTTGACAGCGAATTTCGAACGTTATATTGACGGCGAATGTTGAGGTATTTTTTTTTTTTCCCAACTGAACTTTGGATTGGATGATGCGAATATCACGTAATCCAACATAAACTGCCAACCCTTCTTACGGTGAGTTTGTAATTTAATTCAAACCATTACAGCAACACGTATATGTTATGCCCATGTGACAAATTCGAAATCCTTTATAAATGTATTTATGTAGCAAGATTATAATTTCACGTCAGTGTTACATAATTTACATACGTATGTCCAATATGTATATAATAAGAAGCGATTCGACCTACTACATGCCAATTTATTTTCCTTGGTAAAGTTTCACACCATAGACTTCATCCACGAATAATGGCGATGACTGTCGTTCTAAATAAATAATAACATCACTCTCCCGATTATTCGCAAGATATAAAGTCAGGAAACTGTTTTAAAAATACAGTCGTGACTTAGGTTAAAAATAAACCAGTTGCCACAGCATTGTAGATACAGTCACAACTGCAGTGTCTTTCGCAGTCACAACTTTTTCTGGCAGACGTATAAACATAAACGTTCCAGAGAATTTCACAACATGAGCAATGTTTGAGTAAAATAATATATTTTTTTCAAGGACGCACTTGACTGTCTTCCAAACACGCCGTTGCCGTGGTTCAAAATTTGGTTCGTCTCCACGTTCTTTCGTCGCCTATTCTTCTAACACACAGTACTTTCATTGAATATAAACAATGCTGTAGAAGGAACGAAAACATTTCCCCCGCGTTTCTGGAGCTAGTTTCCCCTACACAAGACAGCCCTGTAATATCTTCCGTCTGCCCGCGGCGCCATCGCGTAGCGAACTAAAAAACATTACTCCTTTTCTTCGTCTTCCCGTAGTTCCACCCAGATGGTTCATGTGTTTGACCCTCTTAGGGTCGGCTCACATTGTTGCAAATCACGCCGGACAGGCAGAGCCGATAGCACCAAACGGCCAATCAGTATGCTTCTTTCCGCATCTGCGTTATCCGTATTGTCTGCGCCGAAAAAAAATTGAGCAAATCACAGCTTTTTCCATGGTGACAGCATCTAGGTATATTACCCACAATTCTGTGCGTGGTGTCAAGGACGACCAAAATGGCTGCCATTGAAGGTAATGTTTTGATATTACAGCTTATAATTCATGTGAAGAAAATACAAGTTGTGTGACATGTACTGGAAAAAAAAAAAAAAAAAAAAAATATATATATATATAAAGAAAAAATATATATATTAATGGGACGTATCAACATTCTCACAGCGTAGCTAGTTTTAAAAGGAAGGAAAACACAGTTACTGGGAGCTGATTGGCAAACAAAATATTTGGAATTATCCACTCTAAACCTGTAACAGTGAGAATTGAGACAAATCAGCGAAAACAGTGGAAATTGGGCCACTAGTAATCAGTACCAGATAAATAATTATTTTGGTTGCTCAATTTCACTGTTTTATTTGTAATTCCCACTGAATGTCGAGAATTCCATTACCGTAAGTCACTTGCTCCCAGTTCATTTGCTTGATTCGCCAGTCGACAGTAGTTTATCAACTGACTTTCAGTGAATTTTACTTCACCGATAGATATCGTTTATTCGGGTTTAGTGTGTGGCTACGCAGGTATAGTGTAGAAAATTTGCTGAAGTGTGAATCGGCTTCATTTAGATAATCCGCTCAGCTCGCTCTGTCTAGTCGGCGCTGTCTGCGAACATGCGAATTCACCTTTAGAAAGAAAAGGAGTGATGACAGGCGCCAAGTAACTTGGATCATCGCACGATGACGACGCGGGGAAACGGAAGCCATCACAGAGCTTCACCTTGTGTGGGGCCAGTAAACTGTCTTAATAACGCGGGAAAAATTTTTACGGCATCGTTTCATCAACAGTCTGTCTCACGTCACGTGCAAGTGTACTTGTTTGACGTTTATAAACGCAGCCTTGTTTACAGCTGTTCCCATGAACATAGCGATGTCTCCACCTGCCACAGATGATGTTTACATAAATTATACTCAGATTATTATCAACGTGTCCAGTACGTCAACAGGAAATATTTTGCCATGGAAATGCCTGTACACAAGTCTAGGCTATTCACGATGAAGTGAGCACCTTTGAGGCCCTGGTTACCTACTTTTTTTCCTATCGGGAATTTTTTTATCCTTCCACCACTTTTTAAAAAGTAAATATTGCCATGTAGGTAATAAACACAGTGTGTATATTTCACCGGACTCGAAAGTTAACGTCTAAGGCTACAATAACAAAAAAAGTTATTGAATATCATTTTAAATAAGAGGGCTTGAAAAAATGCTCACTTGGCCGTGAATAGCCTGAGTTTCCGAAGAAGTGAACTCGTTCGTGAGACAGACTGTAGAGTGTTATTATATAGAGTGGTGGCGCGACGACTGTGGTCGGCGATCGTGGCGCCGCCTGAGGGCTCGGCTGACTAGTGCTTGCTCTCCTTCTGCAGCTCGACGATGGCGCTGTGCACGGCGGCCGACTCGTCGTTGCGCAGCTCCTCGCCCGAGGGCGCCAGCAGCTCGGGGAAGTGCCACAGGTACGAGTGACGCTCGGGCTGGTACTTCTTCAGCACGCCGACCGGCTGCCTCTGCCTGGGGGCGGGCGTCGACACCGTCGGCGTCGTCACCACCTGCAACAACGCAACACCCCTGATTGCTCCGCTCCGTCGACCTCAATACCACAATCAGCTTGATTACAGCATGTCATCGTGACCAGTGGCTGATTTAGAGACCCATTAAGGACACTGTGCATTAAGTTTACATTCAAACCACATGTGTGCGCATATGCTGTTCACGGTTTATTGAGCACTTCTGAAATCAGCCTTTGAAAAATGTCACTGCCTTTACCTGTGCATATTTTAGTGGGCAAACTTACTGGCGTGTGCCCAGTTGAGTTTTTAACGACGGAGGGAAAGTAGTTCCATGTATTAACGTTGAATTAAAAGTGTTAGCTACCTAATTTGTGAATACTGAAATTATTTTTGTTACTTTCTATTTTTCGTGAGTATAATCGTAAGAATTAGGACACCTGTAAAATATTTTCTCTTTTAATCATTCCACGGTTTCACTTGAGCGAAGAATGTATAAAGTGACCAGGTCCACTGGCAATGTTAATTTTACATATTTGGGAGGAATACAAAATGTATATACAAGCAGATCTTAAGCAGTGATTTCAAAAGTGCTCAGTTTGCCGTGAACAGTATATACCAGTACGTATTAAGTTTTAATGCTACATATAAATGTCGGTTCTTAGTGGCTAGCCTATCTGAATACATTTTTTTAAATTGCATGTTACTACGCTAATTTATTAATGCTGCAGTGTTAACAATGTACTTAGTTCCAAGAATTATCTAATTATATACAGTGTAAAATTAACCTCAAAGGGAGGGCTGCAAACCCCCTTAATCATCCCTTGGTTCTGTCCCTGGTCATGACAAACCTATAATCTTGCAGCAAGCTTGTTGTGCAAGTCAGCAGGCTTGAATCAAGCTAACTAGTCCTCACGTGTCAAGCAAGTTTGGCAAGCTGCAAGTATAATTCAAGCCATCAGCAAGCTTGAAATTAGTAAGTATGTGCGAGTTATGAGAAATCTGACTTGAATCAAGCTTGAATATCACTTGATGTGAACAAGCTTACTTGGCTAGGCAAATTCAAGCAAAATGGAAAGCTTGCTCCAAGCTTGTGGACCGTCCTGCTGGCAGGTGCCGAAGCTAAATTCACAATTGCCAACTAGCGAATTAAAAAATTATGCAGCGATAGCCGGTCGCGTACTCGGAAGAAACTTTTGTAATGCTTGCGATTCACAGTTCGGAGATAATTTGTAGTTTCAGCCTATGAAACTGGCGAAAAACTGCCTTCTTTTCATTCTTTTGGTAACTAAACCTACCCTAACTTTACGTAACTTGATGAGCATCCTAAACATTATTCTTCGAGACATATATCGGCAGTCTTGTAATTCAGAATTAAATCCACGAGAAGCATAATCATGCTCACACACGCGCGTTTTTAATATTTCTAACTTTTGTGTTATTGTAAACATTGGTTTCCCGCCATAAATATTAACTTTAGACGTCTGACTGGTTACTTTCTTCAGAACCAAACGAATTCTTATATGTTACTGACATCACGCATACGACGACCTACTGTGAACTTCATCATACAAGAAGGTACTTTAGATTCAATTGTTAAGAAAGTCGTACTGGTAACGTTAATTAATAATTTCTTAATTGCGAACCAGCCTTCACGCCAGTTTTACACTACACTGAGCTCGTTCTCCGTTCAATGCTGTTCAAGTGCTCAAAAATATTTTACATAATTTTACCATGTTATATTTATCGTGGTAACGCGTCTGACAGATAAATTCGCAAAAATGGGTGATATCCACTTCTTAAACAAATCAACAGAAATATGCCATTGAAATGTTAATCTCATGCCAGAATTTTTTTTTTAATTGTAAATAATTAATATTTCTGAATACAGCTCAAAATAAATTTTTTATGTCATCAACGTTGCATTAAAATTCTCAAATACCAATTGAACGGTTTCAAAATCAAAATTGAATATCCAGAAGTTAAGCATTAATTGTGGGTGAACCAATAGTATAATTTCAAAGGCACAATTACTTGGCAAAAAATTTAAAGTTACGTATCTCACAACAACAAATTAAAAAGTGTTTAACATTTATCTTATTTTGGTGTTTCCATACAATTAATATTGATACATGTATTAGTAAACAACTAAAGATTATCTCCAACGCTTAGGGGAAAAAAAAAACGTTAAACGAATGTCTTCAATACTCCCACCTACTTGAGCTGCGTTGCAACATGTCGAAATCACGTCCTTTTTTTTTTTTTTGCGACATTCGTGAACGTGTCTCTTAGTCTTTTAAAGTACTGATATACGAAAACAACACGTTTCAGCCGAGGGCGGAACGGTACTCTCAAGACACCACCCACATCAGAGACGATATTTCGGAGCCCACCAGCATAGATAAAACAACCTTTTAAAACTGCTGTTAGAATATAAACTTGCACTGAACTTTGCTACAGTAAAATTGTGTGGTCACCGCCTGAAATTATGTACAAAATGCAGCTCTACGAAATGCAGCTCTACGAAAAACCCGCACACCAAATAGAAGTGTGTATCAAGTCATATTTTGCAGTTCATATTTTTCGGTGTAGTATCCATCAGGCCTGTTATCTCATCATCTCGAACGCTGAGTTAATGATTTAGAGACCTCGTTAATATAAAACACCCTTGATGGCCCCGATGTCATTTTTCAGAAAACAGAAGTACCTGTCAAATACATGAAATAAATGCGTTGAGAAAAGATGTCATTGTTTACTGATTCTGTAAAATGCTATAATATTAAATATTAATTTCATAATAAATTTGTAAAGATTTTTTAATGTTATGATTTTAAACATTTTGCTCGTAGTACGCAATTAAATTTTTTGATAACTCTTAAATATTTCTGTGGAAAAAAAAATATTTTGTGTTTAGCGACAAATGCAAATTTTTAAGTTACAGTTATCTTTATCGAGTGGAATGACTTAATAAGTACGGCATTAGAAAAAATAGAACATGATCTTTATTTCTGTGCCTGCAAAGACAGCCACAACGTTTTTGAATTACTGTAAAAATTGTTATAAATTTGACATTTTTTCTGTTAAGTAATATATAAAAAGAGTTTTTTTTTCCCGTGCTTACATAAAGATACGAATTTTGTATACAGGCCTCGTGAGGCTTTATTACAATATTCTCTGTTACCTTAAAACTTCACAGAGATATTATTGTTATTTCGAAATTATTTTGAACGATGCTAATGTATAGCAATTTAAAAGTGCCACATACGCCTACATGCAAGATATGAGAAAAATTTTACCTCTCTGGTTTTTTAGTACACAGTACTTTACTTAGTATGCAGTATTCCCATAATTTAATATAATATTAATGTGAATAAAATATTATCACAAACTTAAGACAAGAGCTCAAATAATTGGTTACATGTATTCACCTCAGTACAGAGATTTCCATATTACTAGAAGAAAGGCTGTACACGCTCGAGTACTGAATTGATTGTAACTTAAGGAAAACATTTTTAATCACAAGAAACACTTAATAATGTGCATATTAATACGTATAGATAGCAGCTGTTACCATTAGCAAGCCTTAAATAAATGTAATACTTCATTGATTTTATTGTGATGAAAGCCAACATGACTGCTTTGCCATTCATATAAATAAGCAGATATTTTTCAACGAAAAAAAAAAGTCAATGACGGAATTCGTGATTGTTTACTTACATACTACTACTACTGTCAAAAATACAGAAAATATATAAACCTATGTATACCCTATGCCGTGTACAAGTGAAATTTTCGAAAAAAAAATCTTTTATGGAATTTTTGGGGGAAAAATAAAAGGTTGCTACATCGTCTCTTACCTAAATATTTCCATTCTGTCCTCCCAATGGAACTGAAACGAATGATTGTAATTTCTTTGATAATTTGTGGCAAAGCCCTGTCAGCACTAATATAACCTGTGCGTGATAGCATATCAATATATGGACAGGACGTAATTATAGTGGACTTATACGGGGGAAAAGGGAATATGAGATGCTGTCAACTTGTTGCGACCATACCCTCGAGTGTCCAGAATACGTATGTATTCGAGCCCCGACGGGAGGTGTGTAGGTCGGCAGGTCCGTCAGGCTCCATAGAACTGTGTCTGCAGTGCTTCTCCTGGTGCTGCTGGAGCTGCCTCGAGAATCCTCACCACCACCTGCCAGAACAACCACACACACACACTCACTCACGTACTGCAGTGTCTTGTCCAGCAGTTCACTCCAGCCCCTTGCCCTAATTGTTAAAAAGTGTTTGTGGACAGCCGTGGCCGTTTTTTACTGTGCATGCACGAGTGAGAAGCCACTTATTCACCAGATATCCTGGGTTAGTTTAAATTACAAAAAAACACTCATTCGACTAATCGCTGACCATAACTACTTATGTGCTACAATACACACGCAGGCTCCTAGTTAAATTGGCAGCGAATTTTATAAATATAGTTCTGAGACTAACGTTTTATTGAGAGTGAAATATTTAAATTTATGACTTTTGAAATTAGTGTTTTTCGTTTTATATACAGAACACACATTTGTATCTTATTAACACATCTACATTCCTAAAACCTCCACTGTTTCACTTGTATGATAGACGAATAATGTGAGAATGATGTAAGAAAACGAGCATGCGCAGTAATGATAACCGCCCACAAACATAAGTGCAGTAATAATGGCCTCAGGGGTCAACCGACTCGATAATGTTAAGGCTTATTTACTACTGGCGTTGCCCGCAGACATGTCCTGTTAGAACAGAGGACGTGTCCTCGACACGTCCCAACTCGACAACAAATATATGTGTCTACAATTGATGTTTCCGGAAACGGAGCTTTTCGAAATTGACAACAGAGTACAGTACAAACAGAAATGTGAGATTTTTCTTGTTAAAAAAAAAAAAAAATTATAAGTTAACACATGAACATTGTTAATTAATTTACAAAAAACTTAATTTAACGTTAATTAAGAACTACGGTATTTATTTTATATGCTTTATTTGAAATATATATTTTCGGTGTTTGACAGTATCGTTAAATTAATTTTTACATTTCCGTTGGTAAAATAACTTACCAAATGTTTTTAGTTTATTATTGATTTTCAGTTTATACGTTAATTTTTGCGCACGTAAACAATTATAAACAATACATTATTATTTTGTTAATTATTAAGAGACGCAGTTTTCGGTCATGAAAGGGAACACCAATCACTGATAGAGTGTCTTCGGACATGTCCTCGAGCAAGGCAACTGTAGAGAAATCCTAAATGATAGCTACACAGTCGTAACATGGGGTACACCGATTAAGGTCTGCTGCGGATGTCCCTAATATGGAATCACCCCTTGCCACTATAACTGTCAAAATTACATGGTCAACAGTAATGAAAGTGTTTGGTTACGTTTGGTTTTTTAAATCAAATCACTTTTGACATGAATATTTTTAAACTTAGTATAGTCTGGTTGTATTGGAACTAGGATAGGAGGAGATGTAAACACTTCGAAGCACTTGCAGACATAAACAGTGTTCGAACATCGGATCCTACCCGAGTTTGTCTTGATATAGCTATTGGCAGACAAGGAGTTTAATATTGGGAGACGGAGAGTAATTACTAGCGTTCGTAACTCTCAGTTTGAGGTGGTGAGGGGGTAGCGAGCTCGCATTTGACACGTCAATGTGAAGGAGGCGGTCTGATGTTTCCTTTATGGTGCGCCACCCCATTGGCACGTAGCTGTTCGTGGATACCTGAACGAGACGTTGCCGCAACGCTAGATTGATCTAGGAGCAGCTGGTGACCAGGCTCTTCGTCACTGTTTCCCAAGAAGCGCGGATCTTACCCCGTGCGTTTTTTTCTATGGGGGTACGTAAATGATCAAGTGTTTCGTCCGCCATTGCCGGCTAACATTGACGACCTCAAAACGAGAATTATGGACGCCATCCAAACCGTAGAACAGGACATGCTGACAAGAGTGTGGAACGAGTTTTATTATCGCTTAGACGTCGTTAGGGCCGCTCGTGGTGGTCACATTGTACATTTATGAATGTATGGTAAACAAACTTCACGGTTGCACGGTTCATTTTATTGGTCAATCAAGGTTGTAGGTTGCTTGGTTTTGATATTACAGACCTTAAAATTTGGAGTATTCTTTTATACTCATCCTATATTAACGAGTACATACTGACTGGCATATGCCCAATAAAGTTGGTAAATATGGAGGGGAAACTAGTTCCATGTCCTAAGTTTACTTTGAATTTAACGTGTTAGATAAACATATTTGTGAATACCGAGGTGCTTTATTTTGCTTTTCGTTTTCCTAATGCATAAAAATGCAAGAACCTCCAAATTTGTAAAATATTTACTTTTCTAATAATTTCATAGTTACACTTGTACGATGCATGAATAAAGTGATCACACCGATGGAAATGTTAAGTTTAAATATTATGGGAGAAAATACATAATAAGCAGATAAAGAGATCTTAAGCAGCGCTTTCAAAATTGCTCGGTTTACCGTGAACGTCCTATACTTGGATGAACATAATCTGAGCTATGGCATCAGCAGAGAATCGAACGTGAAATATAAGTAAGTTTTCTGTTAGCCATCTTATCCGACTTGGCTTGTGGGAGCAAAGATGGACGAAGTGAAATGCCTGAATGAATTTCAGCACTCTATTAATTCTTGGGCCCACGAAGCTCGAAACCAGTAATCCGTTAAAAGTTAGTGATGCAAGTGTACAAGTGGGTACATAAATTACCCTTCACAAAAATGGCATACGATATGTATAGCTACTTTAAGCTAGCCGAGATGTTATTCCCCAATTGAATTGTCTCTCTTAAATCTAGTCTAAATACATTTGCTTGAACGTTCACTTACCTGTTTCTCTGGAGCTGTACGTGTAACTTATTTCATTCTCAGCAGGATAAAATGAAGTGCCTTTAGATTCTTCAGGATCGTTATCTTCGTTGGTTACAGTAAAAGACCGCTGCATTGTTGAACCAGGAGTTGGTCGTATAGAGAATCTTGGCGAGTGAAATGAGTCAATCGTATTTGCAGAGTTTCTGAAAGGGAAACCATCCCACGCTCCAGTCTCAGTAGTTTTTGGTGTATTGGAAAGTATTCCTGTGTGCAGATTGCTTGATGGCCATGGTGTACTGCTTGGTTCTGAAGGCCACGTGGACAGAGGCGTCACCACATAAACCTTCTCTTTGGTTATAGGCGATATCGACACTTGGAGGTCTTCCCATGAAGGCGACGATGTCATCTCTGCTTCGGTTGTTGTATCGTACGTTGTGGCGTCTGTGGTCGTCTCTGTAATTGTTGTTGGACTTGTGGTAGCAGTATGTCCAGTGTCTTTGGTTGTTATGATCGTGTTCCATAAATAAGAATTTGTTAGGAAAATGGATTTCTGATCACTTGTGTTGTATTCTTTTCGTTTGGTGGTAGGCGATAAAGAAATAAAAGAGCTGTTAGTACGACGAGAAGGAATTTTGGTCACCAAAGTATTTGGAACGGTTTTCCCCGCAAGTCTTGGGACAGCTGTTGCTATTGTATTTTCGAGTGGCATAAAGTCATCAAATATCGACGGGGGAGTAGTTAAATATTCTGCTGGTATTTTTTTAGACGGTATTAGGTGGTGTGATATAACACTGCTTTGAAATTCTGGAGTTACACTTGTCTGGGTTTCGTTAGTTTTACTTCCGTTTGCTGATATGTTAGAACTTGAAAACTCAGAAGCTGTCCAATCGTCAATATACTTTTGAAGTTGTTTCAGATCAATACTATCTGAAAAGGTGATATTTTCTTTCTCGCCACGAAGTAGGTCCTGAATATTGCTTGCAAGAATGTGTTGTTGTGTTATCGTGATCGGTTTCTGTTTGTCTGTAGCCTCTCTAATTAATGAATTTAAATTTACTGTAGTCGAACGGAATGGGCTACTCGTTACCGATGCTGTTGCAGTAACTGTCCTGGATTCTTGATGCTGGTGATAGTCTTCTTGTTGCTGCCACCACTGGTTTAGGTTATTACCTGTATTGCATTCTGATATTTGTTTTATATTACTGTTGCTGCAATTTTTTGTTTTATTAGTGCTATTATTAAGCGATCCAGTCATGGGAGACCAACCTGTAGTTTCAATTTCTAGTGGTCTGCCTCTTTGTTGTTGGAATGGTACTGTATCTTTTCCAGATGTGTAAGGCACAATAATCTGTATTTGTTTTGTGTTCTTGACTGGGATATTTGACCGTACGTTATGCTGAATGGGTGGTGGCAATAGGACTGCACTGTCTATAGAGTGGATACTTTGCCCATGGACTGAATCATGCAGCGGCATAGCCGTGGTAGGTTTGTGCCACGCTGGAACAATTGGGTGCCTGGTTGGTATTGGAGAACTGGTCGATCCTGGGATGGTGGTCCATTTAAAGTAATTACCTTGGTCTGGTTGGGAATTCGGATTGAAAACTTGACCATTTTGGGCACCGTTAAGGAGATGGTGGGGTTGCTTGTTTACGAACGAATTGTGGAAAGGAGGAGGAGTAGGAACATTTTGATGAGCCAGGGGATGCATAATTACTCCAATATAATTAAATGGCGGCGGATGCATGTTCTCAATTTTGCCGAATGTATTTCTGAAAGGTGATGGTCCTTTCTGTTGAGTGGTAGGAACTCCCTGGGGAAATTTAACCAGGTTGTGAGGGGAATCGTGAGGATAAGATGAGAGAAACTGATCATGTGGAAATGGCGGGGCAGGATGGTACTCGTGCTTCAAGTTATTTATTTGATGCACCAACGATTCACCATGCAAGGCAGTAGTTTGTATTGATGGTTGAATATATACAGTAACTTTTTGGGGCGAAGGAGTAGATGAAGGGTTGAAGAGGGCTATTTGCTGATTGGCGATGCTATGGCTATCTTCACCCAAAGTATCTTTGTCCTTCTCTGTCGTCTCATTTTGAGAATTGTGCCACTCATAGTTCTTGCCACTTTCTAAACGAATATTTGCGTTTTGACTATTGTTTGTATATGGCTGGAATTGGTGATACAAACCTTTGCTTGTGTTATTACCTACAAAAGAATAATCTTCATTTCCACCTGGAAATTCATGTCCATAAGTACTTGGATAACTTGTGAGATTTTGCCCCGAGTTGTAGTCGCTGTACTCAAAGAAGCTGTCATTTTTATATACATGCAAATCGTCACTGTTTTCAAATGTTTGTTGATCTTCAATGTTAGGTATATTGTTATGATATTCGCCATTTGTTGCATTGTATGTATTGTAATAGTTATTTTCGTAGGTAATTGGCTTTCCAACAATTATATCAGATGTATCTGAATTGAGGTTTGCTTGCGATATGTTTTTTGAATGAGAATATTGATGCAAGTCTGTTGTTGGTTGTTGAAAAGTTCCATTCTGAATATTTTCTATTGGTGATGAGGTATCTATATCTATATAAGGCGAATGGACAAATTGCAAAGGATATTCAATAGAAGATATATAATTAGCAACTTGTACACTTTTTATTACCTCTAAATTTGGTCCGGTCTGCGATGGAGCGTTATAGTAATAATGTGTTCCACTTGGGTTTTCGTATTGTTGATGAGAATTATGTAAGTTGGTATTTGCATTTTGGTTATTTTGTGATGGTGAAATCACTTGGTCTTCAGATGGCTGCGATTCTCTTAAATTGGGCTCGGTGACTGTAGTGTGACTCAAGTTTTCATTGTAATTCGTGGCTTCAGAAAAGTTATACGACTCTTCTGAAACAGGTATTGAAGGAATCACATCAATATTTGAGCCTTTTAAATCCAAAACTTTTAAATCGTTGTCAGCAGGATGAGAACTGTGCGAAACCTGGTGATAATTTTCCTGTTTCTGTGTTGAAAATGCAACATTCCCAGTAGGAATACCTGGAGGCACTAAATTTTCTGGTAAAGATACATTATAATCATTTTGATAAAACTGATGGGCTGCATATAAGGGAGGTGCTGGAAAGTAGTTTGGAGGTTCATAAAACTGTGTGCCGAGGTCATGTGCTGATAGATTTTTGTAGTGAATCTGTTCAAATTTAAATTGCGTATTTTCATTTAATGAATGTGGAAGTTCATGATGAATCGTAAATGGTATGGCCTGATTTATATAAGGTGGAGACAGTGTTGGTTCGATGATCTCCCCATGTTGATGTGTCGTGATGTTCGGTTTAGGAGGTATAAAAAATGGGAGGCCATAAAGTGTTTCTGTTTTTGAAGCAGATATCGAAGAAGACAGTGAAGGCAAAATCTTGTTCTCTACTGGGAATTGTGGCACGAGAGGTGGAGGGAGTAAATATCTGTACATAGGTACAGGATGTTTACGCAGATGACTATTGTGGTTAGGCGGACCACGTGGTAGCCTTTCAGTTTGCACAAATCTGGGGTTAATTTTTTCTGGTAAAGATGGGCTGTGAGATGTAACGTATCTGCTCGATGGAGACCAGGTACTAACTGGTAACAAAGATGGTGGAAGATATGTAACAACATCTTTAGATTTTTTAAAATTTAATCCTAAATCAGGTTTTCCAATTAATTTCTGAGCGAACTCTTCCGATATGCCAGCACCAAGTGGTTTGCTCGGAATTTGTGGTGGGGAAATCGGCAAGTCTCTGTGGTGACTGTAATGGCCGACAGAGTCTGGAGCAGATGTATCTAGTGCAAAAGCGTGATCTTCTAGCAAAGGAATCCATGGCACTTTGTTACAAGGATTGCAGTCCTTCGAGTGATGGGGATGTGGATTTTGAGTAAGTATCTGCTGGTTTGGTGAGTAAGGGAGTATAGCCCTCTGCCTTTTCGAGGAACTCGCTGTCTGCTGCCTCTGCCTTGAATTCAGAGGGAATAGCTTTCTCCTGGTTTCTGGTATTCGAGATGAACCATGGTTCTTACTGTCTTTGGAGGACGTAAGTGAATCTGTCGTAGTTTCTTTTTCAAAATTCCATCTTGGAACCCTATATATGTTTGGTGAATCTTCAGGTGTACTTTGACTTCTTACTTTTCCAGCCAGAGATGAACGCGGTTTTACAGTCCTCAATTTGGTCGTCGCTAACGTACTTGAAGTTTTCACTAATGGTGGAGGCTGGAGATAAGCACTCAGCTGTTTGAGTTTGACTTGAGTTTTCTCTTTGTTTTCGATACACGTCGCCAGTAAAACTGGGAGCAAAAGTATTTTCACCACCTGAAAATCAAGAGATGTATATTAGTTCCAATTTTTTTACTTACTTGCTACACATATTAACATCTACAAAAATGAGCGTACTTTTAATAATATATTGATATTTTATATTCCATATATTACTAAATCTAATATACTAAGGGTTTTAAAATTGCTTTCAGAGCACACATTCCTTAACTGTGATGTTTAAACGAGATCAACTGAGCATCTACTATAATGATTTATTTGTAAATGAATGTAGCTTCAAGTTCATAAATTGGAAATACATTAATATATCTTACATTAATATACTGCTGTCCTTAGGCTTTGTATATTATGCATAGTCTATGTATATCCTGAATATATCTCATGAGGATATTCGGTAAGGGATATGTTCAGGGGATATACTAGTAATATTCAGCAGATATGCAAAACCATATCCAAATTAATACATTTAATATACATTACACTTATTTATAAGAATTTTGAAGGAGTGGAGATAAAGTAGATTTTAAAGTGTAATTTAGATACTGATTGAAGTCCCGTTTGGCTGTCCCATAGCTGGGAGTGAAAATAGGAATATGTATGGATGTCACAACTATTTCATAGGATATTCCAGTAATAGTCATACGGTGTATTTGTACTGTTGTGGTAAGCGTGATAATTATTACGCTTGTTTATAAGATGTATATATCACCAAATATGTCAGGGGTGTAGTAGAAGATGCCAGGTTAATAAAATTAAAACTGATAACCCTTTTTAGTAGAAAATATATTTTAAGGGCATTCGGTAGCAAAAAAAAAAAATCATTGTTTTAAATTAAATGTACGGCACTTTACCAATTAAAAGACATTACTTGTAACATTCCAGAAGAAATGAGACAGTTTTCGTTGAAAAAACCTTCCATTAGAAAGCAAGATCATAATTGTTATAATAGGATTAGCGTAAAAAAAAACGCTACTTAAAATACGATATCACTGTTACAAAACACTATCCACTGAAATGTGGAGGCCAAGGGGTGGCCTACTAATTATATGTTTTATGTACACGTTCGACCTTTCCTAGCATCGAAATGAGTTGATTGTTTACCGCCGGTTAGCTTGGCACATGCAATAACAGCCGCGTCAAATAATTTTGTTGTATATTTTTTACAGTCACTTACATTTTGCAACATTGTAAGGCAACAAATTACTTGCTTGGAGAATAACTTTCAATACAACTGACATATAGGCTACATTTATGTTTTCATGGTAATCATGACTGGCTAGATAAATCATGCATACCGACGGGTGACCGAATGTACAGATAATTTCTACACATTGTTACAAAAACTTATATAATGTTTAGGGAGCGTTATTTCCCAGAGTACTACAGGGAAAAACATTTGGAATCAAATGGCACATGGCAAAACTGTTTTGGAGCATGCCTAATACGTCCTTCAAATATATACAATTGAACAAGTAAATTCTATAAACAACGGCCGGGATATTCAGCTCACTTTTTACCATAATGTTTTATGGCAAGAATAAATAAAATAATTTAGTTACAACAGGCAGGTTGAGTGGGCAACACACATACAGTTATGCATGATGGTATACAATATGTGTTTATAATAATATGTCGAAATTCCAACTACAACATATATAGACTAATAAAAACCAAGTAGTAGAAGTTTGGGAAATTCATTTAGTATTTTTAACTTTCATTTGAGGTTAGACGTAACAACGCTGGAAGTCCGCAGTTTTACCTACCTGCGAGCACAGCAAGTTGCATATCACGAAGGCGAACGGGATTGGCGCGATCGTCTATTTACGATAATACACTGGTGGAAATTGGACAATGGACACCCGGACTCAATGTTCCCACATGAATGAAGGTTTATTGAATAATTATACAGGTTGTATACTGTATATAACAGGGTCGTACACCTATAGACAGAGGCTACAGAGTGTCTTGAACAACAATGTCAGTATCTTGTGCAGCCACCTTTAGCGACGATGCAGTACTGCAATCGTGCGTAGAGACGATCATAAAGGTGTCGGATGTCCTCTTGGGGAATAGTGTTCTAAGCTAATTCCATCTAGTGTTGCAATTGGTGGCGGTTTGTTGGCGATATTGCAGACCGCACCAAACGCCGTCCCATCATGTCCCACACATATTCAATGGGGGACAGGTCGGATGATCGTGCTAGCCAGGGGAGTTGACAAACACCTTCGAGAGCGCGTTGGGTAACATGAGACGTGTGTGCAAGAGCATTGACCTGCTGGAAGAGGACATCTCCTTGGCACTGTAAGAACGGCAACAAAATGGGCTGGACGATGTTCTGGATGTAGCGTTCACTGTTCAGTGTTCCCTCAACAAACACCAGAGGCTTGCGGTCATTGCAAGCTATTTCTCCCTAGACCATGATGCCAGTTATCGGTACTGTATGTCGCTGGCGTATACACACTGGTTGTTCCCGCTCTCCTGGTCGACGCCGCACTCGCAAACGACCGTCACTGGAACCAAGGCAGAATCTTCTCTCATCACTAAACAAAACTCCGCGCCATTCATCCCTCCAGTTGCGTCGATCGAGACACCATCCAAGGCGAGCTGCACGGTGATGAGGTGTGAGAGGAAGCCTGGCGAGCAGCACCCTTGATCGTAGCCCAGCGTCCAGCAAACGGTTGGTGATGATCCTAGATGACACTCTGGGTACAACAGTGGCCCTAATCTGTGCGGCGGTCGCCTTGCGATCAGCAATGGCTGCTCGTCTGATGCGGGCGGTACAGGCGGGAATCCCTATGCTGCCGTCCGGAACCAGGTTGACTAGCATGTGCACCATCGTTGGACCACCGGCACCACCAACGATGCACAGCAGACACTTCGTCCTACGCGTTATGCAATTCTTCGGAAGAACCATCCAGCCTCACTCAGGCCCACAATAGGACCTCGTTCAAAGTCCGTTTATTGCACAAAGTGTGGTCGTCTATGCCGTTGTGGCATGTCTACAATGCTTACTACACACAGGCCGATGCTTGAAATAACAGACTACTCTTTCACAGAGTCCACTACAGTTGTATTGGGCTCAGCGGTGTTATGCCTAGTACGTAGTTCCTATTATTTCCACAGCACAGCACTGTTAATCATAGCATGTAGTGTCCTCTATCAGAGCCCCATGTATATATGGTGTTTCCACGTCACCGCTTTGGTGGTGTTCATTTTTCATTTTCCACCAGTGTACGTTTCCATAGTAGCTAATATGGTTTTATTCGCCTCCGTGATATGCAACTTGTGCATGCAGGTACGTGTAGCTGCGGACTGCCGGCGTTGTTATGCCCAACTTAAAATTAAATAAAAATTTTCAAACATTCCGCTGCTAGGATTTTTTGTTTGTATTAGTCCATAGATGCTGTGGTTTGAATTTCGACATGATATTCAAAAACACCTAGTATAGTTATGTGTAGTATATATACAATATTATGCATAGTTTTGTATCGAAGAGGCAAATACATTAATAAATACTCCTAAATTCAGCACTGCAATATTAAAATGCACGCTGTGAAGTTCATCAGCCAATTATTGTATTTCACAGCTTCAGCTATTGGGGCATTTCATGTGAAATAATCTTGACAAGTAAGTTGTTCGCGTAACGTTTTTATATATCAAATAATTAAAATTCATAAGACACTCCTCTGTTAGTAAAATAGTATAAAATTGGAGATGTTAATAAACCTCGTGGGGAAAAAAAAATATAAGTGAACACATTCAGCGATAATATACGGAGGATTACAAATGTACGGTTAGTTAGAAACTTACAAAACCACACATAAAATAGTATCGCATATTGGATTCGTTGCTCCTACACAAGAACCTTAGAAAATATTGTTATTGTTAAAAAACTCCGAAGAAAATTAAAATAATAAATGTTTCAGTTGCATTCATTAGCCAGCATAATCCGTTTATGAATTTAAAAAAAAAAAAAGCTACAAAAACTTTATTTTTTTATTAATAAAATTTTTTTGATTGTTTCATTGTTAAAGATAATGTGAAGTTTTGTTTTAAAGATCTACAGTATTGGGACAAATTCTGATTTTCCAAAGAAACGCATGTTTTCGAGAAAATTGTGAACATGATTTTCACGCATACTTGTTCATGACGTGGAAAATAATTTACATTGGTGTGTGCATCGACCATATGCATTTCGATGTAGCTCAACAAGCGAAGTGATGCATATGAAAATATAAGGGTAAATATACTTAAAGCACACGAAAAATAAGAATATATAATGATTTAAAATCCAAACTTCTTTTCAGTGTATCGTTTTTGAATGTAATTTTACAATACTCTTCGAAAAAAATAACAGTAGTTACAGAATACACTAAACTTGCAAGTACAAATTCATTTGTAAATATTACTACACATATAATGTGTGTCACTGTATAAGACTTAGTAAAAGGAAATTTACTTAAAATATTTTAACCTACAGTAGTGAAACGAATGTCTCAAGCTTAAATAGATAAGTGGAGAAACAGCTTCCAAATGCCTACAAGTAGTGAGAAACTACGTTTCTTTTCTAGTTTAGGGGCAGCGCCATTAACACTGCGTCACGCTCGTAGTGTGGATTGTCTCGCAAGCAGTTAAACGGCTGCTCGTGATGTCGGCGTGGGAACGCCGTTAACTGTCTGGCAGAAAATACAGCGTAATCAACACTGCCAACTGTTCCGCCGTCTCTTCTCTTGGTCACAAACACGCATCTTCTGTGCACTTGGATAACTGGATTTACTTACACTGTAATTTTCCAGTGATTTCCTCCCTTTTACTCTTTCTTCAATGGCATATCCAAGTGGAAACTCGTGTTCATAAACGTTAGAAAATACACCACTCTGCAAAACTCACTGATAGTGCAAGTTAATGCATTTTCACCGGTAATAGGAGCAACAAATTCAGTTCAGTTCAACTGTTCACGGGTAAGCTTTTATGGCAGATTTACGTCTACCATGCACCAAAAATTCAAACTCGCAGTAATAACACACGATTTTCGATAAGACTCACGACACGCTACCGACGCGGTGTTATGTAGTAAAGATTTAATATGACGTGTATTCATTCAAGATAGCGACCCTTGCAGTACAAGGGCTTCCCATCCTGAGAACAAGACTATCTAATAGTTTTGGGGCAATGGAGTCAAGTCCCATTCCAATACCAAAAACACCCTAAGCTTCTGGATTGTTCGTAAAAGGTACTGGACGCTATGTAGTATCACGCGCAACAGTCCATCCCCTTCACAGCACTTCCGATAGAGTTTTGAGCGAGGGACATAGCCGGCCATTCAAAACAGTGAGTGAGTGGAGATATTTGGGCGGCTCCTAACATCCAGGTCTTGAGAGCCGACGAGGGTGAAGCGAGGTGAGTATGGGAGCACCACCAGAATGCAAGGGCGGGGGAAACTGAGATCCCCGAGAAAACCCGCCGACCAGCGGCATCTTTCGGCACGATTGCTACTTGCAAAAGTCCGGGAGTGAGCCGGCCAGGGATCGAACCCGGTTCGCCTTGGTGGGTAGCAGGCTAACGCGCCGCGGCCCCCGGTTGAAAACAGGCGATGTCCTTCCAGGCAGACATCCGCCAACGCAGCCCGACGTGTACAGGAAATGTGCACCCGTTGCACCACTGAAAAAATATCTGAGGAACTCTAATAAGATAACAACCATGTAAAAACATGGCCTGTTACAGATACACGATGGATGACGTACATAGAAGTTTGTACGTGAGCCCAACGTGATTCCGCCCCAGACGAAGATATCGCCATATACACGATAGTCCTCTTCGATGATGTTAGCCGGGCTGTACCTACTTCCCCGTTCTCGCCAGATGTAAGCACGCCTGCAATCACTGTGAAGGCTGAACATGGTCTTTTTCGTAAACAAGGGTGTGAATCTCATTCATTTATCCGCTTATCGGGAGCCGAATTGACGACTTGCAATGAGGCGAGCTTTAATAGTTCAAACCGTCCTCAAAAGAGCACGTTAGTGGCGCTGTAGGAGAGAGAAAAGTAAACCACGCGTAGTAGATACTGTACTACAGCAGAGTTGGAAGTTTATATGCGGGCAAAAACCACAAATTATTTGACGTCAGGAGGCGTAGACCTCAAGTCGCCCACTACGTGAGCACCGCAAGCTGGGCGTATAGTGGAGTTCACAATATCCTGACAGGAAGGTGCCATGGCAACTTCCACTCCACCTATTGTTTAATGGCGTAAATTAACTTACGATGAGCGGAAAAGTGAATTCAGAACCACGCCCTAGGACACAGCTACGCTGTTCCCTAGCCCATGCTCGAAGTTCTTTGCACCAAGCAAAATGGGCACTCTTAGAGTGAAACGGCCAACGGGATGCAAATCACAGACTTCGGGGTGTACGGTCCCACTCGACACAGTATAGTAATATGCTAGTCCGTGTAACTGCTTTTAGGTGTCTAACAAGGTCGTTTGATATGCCCCGACTGCGTTATCTGGCAATTAGGGACAAATAACGATTTAGTGGTGCTGTACTCCTTGGATATGCTCTGCTGAAGGATTAAAGACCTTTCCATTCTGTCGGACCCTCCAGCAGACCCTCAAAATGACACTTGGTGGGACGTACAGAGTTTGGGTCACGATCATCTGGGCTTCGCCTGCCTCCAGACGTCGAATGACTATTCCTCGCACAGAGTTGTCTATGTAAGTTGAGCCTTTGCGATCGAACGCACATCAATTGCTCGTCAAAAGTAGTTACACTACCTGCTCCATTCTGTTCCGGCGTTGCAGTGCCACACATAATTTGCCTGTGATAGTTTTTTCAGCGCTGCATTGCTGCCTACATTGACACCTGCATGCAGCTCGATAACATAACAAGGTACTGTTTTAATGGTGGCACGAAATGTGTAGTCTTATTTAAATTGTTTTTCACTATTAACCTTAACTGTATAAAGTCAATAAGAAATCAGTACCTAGTAGATTTTTGAACGCACCCTGAACTGCACTTTCATCGTTGTGTAAAACAGTGAAACTTTTCTTATGGCGAGCATATACCAAAAACCGTTGGGACTCTTTATGAACTTGCTTCATCTGATGTATGCGATATTTGCAACTCTAAATTCATGGGCAATTTTACAGGTTCAGCGATTGGACCTGGTGGATATACACTCGAAAATATTTCTTAGTTTCATCTTAGATTAAACTAAAATTTTAATTTCTCAAACGCTGTTTTAGCTATAACCATGTGATGTCACGCATACAGATTACCCACTTAATTGTTTCTTACTTGGACTAAATTTCTAATTCACATATCTTTGTCAACTATTTATTTCCGTAGGTAAATATCCGAGCTGAAACTGGTGACGGATATTTTCCCCCGACAGGAAGGGACTAACGATCACTGCGTCGATCCGTTCACGAACGACGGCGTCTAACTCTCTCCCACGCCGCAGCAAGGTCCTGGCGCTGCAGTCGCCTCACGTGCGATGTCATTGACCTCCCTGCTAGCGAGATGTTGACGCTCTTCTCCAGGAGACGCGAGCGCGAAAGTCGCTCGGGGACTTGCTTCTCAACGTCTTCAAGCTTAAGGCGGTCGCCTGTTGAGAGGAATGTTTGTGCGAGTGAGGCAAAAATATATCAAGCTCTACGGGCGACACCGACCGAAGTATGTAAAGCGATATCGCCTCTACGCGGTAGGCGTCCAACTGATGTGCGGTCTTTGTATGGGCGACTCGCCTGAACGTCACGTCAAGAGGTGACCCTATTATTTTATTGGACGCGACTCTGTACCAAAGTCCAATGTATGCCTTTATCGTAGTTTCGCATGTATACGGTTCGTATATTTTGGGCTACAGCAGTCTGAAAAAGTTGTTTTAGCTATGTTGGAGGGCATAGAAATAATGTTTCAAATGTCCGTAATGTCTTGAAAGTCCCATTCCGTCATCGTCTGGAATGTACGGCCGGGTGTAGTGGTTAGACTACTCACCTCCCACTAGGGTACACCGGGTTCGATTCCCGGCGGGGTCGCTCCCGGATTTACGCATGTGGAAATCGTACCAGACGATGTCGCTTGTCGGCGGGTTTTCTCGGGGATCTCCCGTATTCCCCACCCTTGTCATTACAGCGCTTTTCCATACTCACCTCACACTATCATCGGCTCTCAAGACCTTGATGTTAAGAGCCACCTAAATCTCTTCACTCTCCCACTATTATATGCAGACGACCAAGCCATTTTATCAAATGAGGATAGCGGTATTTGAACTTCTCGAAATAGTAGGCTACTATAATTTTGACATTTCTATAAATTAAACTAAATTCATGGCATTTCAAGGACTCCAACCCATAAGAAGTAAAATAGTTTTACATAATATGATAATTGAACAAGTGGATAAGCAAATTTTTAGGATGCACATTATCATATAAAAAGACGTAGACATAGTGAATAAAATTTAAAATCTCTCAAAAATGTGCAGGACTATTAGGAGAATGTTAAAAAATAAAGTAATAAAGGATAAAATGTTATAAGACTATAGCAGTTCCAGGAGCATTATACGGTAGCGAAACTTGGACAATGGCAAATATAGACAAGAGTAGGTTATAAGCAGTGGAGATGAGATTTCAAAGATTAATCATAGGTGTTACAAGAAGGGAGAAACTCAGAAATTAAGACATAATAAAACAGTTACACATTTTTATTTAATTATTTAAATGAACAGATAAAACAATACAGGAAAAATTGGCTAGAACATGTAGAAAGGATGAAAGATACAAGATATCTCTAGCAAATGATATAACATATAGACCAGCATGAATAATAAATACCGGACGACCGCAGAAAATGTAGTTAGATCAAGATTAATACTAGGAGATCACAACAAGCCCTATAAGGCTTAAAGCAATGAGAAGTAGAAGATAAAGTGACCATGCCCGTGACAATGCTAATTTTACATATGGTGGAAGAATACACAACGTGCATACAAGTAGATCCTAAGCAGGGCTTTCGAAACAGCTCATTTTACAGCGGACAACCTATGAATAAAATATTGCCATACGGCATCGTCGTTCTGGAAAGGGCTAACTTCAAACTAACTAGAGATGCTGTATTCACAAGTGGGCAACGTGCAGCGGAAGAGAGGCTGCAACTCTCGTTCACAAACTTACTGAGTCGGTGGAGGGTGATGGAAGCGGCGAGATAGCCTGGCCGGCGATGGAGGCAGGGCGGGTTGCTTCGCCACCTCGACACGCGTGCGAATGTTCTCAAGAGCCGCGGCCTACTGCGACACTGACCTCGTCCGCGCGCCGAGCCCACTTCCCAGCACATGATCCCCTCCGCTTCCCCTCCCCACCCTTCCTTCCGCCGCAATCCTTCATCAGCTGCGTCTTATTTATATACATCTCACCCCGCCCGCCCCGTGATCGTTTATTTACAATCTGATTTCATTCAGGGTTCCGCCTGCCTGCGGCTATTTTGCGCGTTCGAGGACTCGTGAGCTCTAAGGCCGACTATTGCTCACTCACCACTTGCCTCATCGCCTCTACGCGCAAGGCTCTCAACTGACGTGCAGTCTTTCCGTCGACGACTCACCTGAACGCCACTTTAAGACGTAACATTGTATATATTTATGACACGCAAATAAACATAAAAGTATGATGCGTGTATATAGTCTATTCGCGGTTTCTTCACAATTTTTGAATAGAACCTTTGAAAAATTACCCTATGTATGACGTAATTGGGTGTTTTCAAAATATGTCGTGTATTACAAGTGTTTCATACTTGTATTACTATAAAAGTACCTTATTTTTACTTAAAATGAACTCTTACTTATGTTCTTTCTATAAGTTATAATATTTCATTTATAATTAATATGAATAAAACAGGGATAAAATAGGCGTGTTGGTACTGCCTGGAATGCAATACTTCTTATGCAATATAATATTACACAGAGNTTTCAAAATATGTCGTGTATTACAAGTGTTTCATACTTGTATTACTATAAAAGTACCTTATTTTTACTTAAAATGAATTCTTACTTATGTTCTTTCTATAAGTTATAATATTTCATTTATAATTAATATGAATAAAACAGGGATAAAATAGGCGTGTTGGTAATGCCTGGTATGAAATACTTCTTATGCAATATAATATTACACAGAGTGCGCACGAATCCGGTGCGGTGTCCCTTTGGTGGAATTTCCTATATTTGGTTAAGCTTTGTTTGCATGAGGCGGAGGAATATCCTGGAAATAGAACTTTAGCAGGGCTTCAGAAAAGTTGGAATTAACTGTGAATGGACCATAAGTAGAACTTTTAAGTATCTGTATAGAAAATTTAGCAGCTAAAACTGATTCTGAAAGCAAGAGTTTTAGCCATTTTCGCGCTTATAACAAATAAGACTTGGTGTTGAAATATGACCTTGAAACTTGTCTATGGGTAGGAAACTTTTCTTAAATGCTTTTTGTGTTCAGACACCACTACAAAATATCCAAATGTTTTTTAATCACGTGTTTTCTACCAAACCCCTGCAAAGCACTTCATGCACCAACCAGACGGAGCCCTCAAGGTTGTTCAAGAGCTACAATACATTCACGGTTACTTCCAACTTTTCTGAGGCCCTGCTAAGTTCTACTTCCAGGGTATTCCTCCGCCTCATGCAAACAAAGCTAAACTAAGTATAGAAAATTCTACCAGAAGGACAACGCACCGCATTATTGCGCACTAAGTTACACAATATTTTGCATAAGAACTATTTATTACTAGGTATTACAAACACAACCATTTTCTCTCTGTTTTTATTCACATTAATAACAAATGGAATATTATAATTTATAGCTAGGATATAGTAAGCTACTTTAATGTTAACAGAAGTATACAGCGTTTGTATTACGTATCGTAATAAACAACCAAACCGTCGCATATGAGATGATTTTTCTAATGTTTGTTTCAAAATGTGTGAAGAATCCGTGAATAGACTATATCATTTCCCCCGCCCCCTCAACACTATATTGTAAGGATACTTTAAGTTTTCTTGACTTGATATATATGATAACTTGATAAAAATACATCGTTTCAAACATAACATTTAATAATGATTTACTGTAAATTTCAACCTTAATTCTTGATTGGTAAAAATACTAAAAAAATTCTTTTAACACAACGTATAGTGTCATCTAAGTGTTTGTTGAAGTCACAGGAATTTTAGGCTGCAATTTGTTTGAAATACACATGTTGGTTCACCTGTGGTAAGGATTTGTCTCCCAGCTATTTTGAATTAAAACTTTATCTTAGAAGTTAAAATTGAGATACAAGCGAACCGCATCACAAATTACCAAAAATATTTTTCATTACGCGCTATTAGCATAAACAATTATTTTGAGTTTTAGCATTACGTATTACTTTTGTTCAATTTAGACATTTGTACAAAATAATATAACTGAAATTCCTATAACTCGTTTCATTCTTTTTTAAAACGTCGTTGTCCTCCACTGTCAAACTTATTTCAGACTATTTCTTCAGTTTGCAAAAGAAAAACAATGCAATATTGTGAAAATGTAAAATATGTATATATAATTTGGAGTCTCTTGAACGCCCTTAAGTAAACACGAGGTAGGCCGATTTTCGTTTTTGGCGCATGTCTCTAACATTGGGCCTCGCTTTGCCAGAAGCGGTGTCAAAACCATGAGATAAAACCATTTTGTGACACGTTTATTTATATTTATTTATTCATCAATCCAATTGGTGATTTAGTTAAAAAAAAAAAAAACGGGGTGGGTTTGTGCCCAGGCCCGTGGCGACTGTTGCAATTTTGGGCGTGGGTTCTACGTGAAAAGTCTGCGTTAGTTAGTACTTAGGGATGTGGGAATGAAAGGAAAGTTACGAAATTGATACTATGATGTTATGGCTTAAATCAACAGATTTGGAAGAGATTTTTCGTTTGGCACAAAAAAAAAACTAGCCAACAGCACATCGGAGTCGCGAGATATACCTACAATAAGGTAGGCACAAAATAACGTTACCCAGTGCCGTGTTAATGCTTACACACTTCACTGCGAGCACGCCGGTCATGCATGGTTGCCCACAGAAGGCGACGTTCAAATACTTTCTCTGTGAAATCTTTCGATTTGTATTGTGTTAGAACCTACGTAAATAATAAACTTTGTTCTTAGCACTAATGTAAAAATATGACAAAATACACTCATTTAAAAAAAAATGGTCACCATGAACGAATCGTGCCAGTAAAACGAAGGTTGCCACACGGTATCGTCAAAGCCCGACATGTGTCCCATTTGTATTTAATGCGGTTTGCTTGCGCGGATGTGCCACAAGGAGGCACGCATCTCCCCCAATCATTCATAGCTGCAAGACACTGAATATGGCCTTAAGTAGCAGCGTGAGCAGTGCTAGTCGCAGAGCCAAGTTCAGTGAACACGCAGCATGCCCCGACGGCGCATTCGACAAGCCTTTTCCCAGCTGGATGAGTTTGAGTGAGGCCGCATCGTCGGTCTCCAAGAGGCCGGTTGGAAGTTTCGACGTATTGCTCGCCACTTGAACCGTTCTGTCTACACTGTGAGTCGGTGTTTTACGCAGTAAGAACCGGATAGTATACACCCGTCGAGAAAGCTAAGGTAGATCACGGCGGAGCACCAACGGGAAGGATCGTTTCATATTACGACAGGCTCTACGCACTCCACGGGCGTCGCTGCGCACCATCCAGGGATATGTCACGGCAGCTGGGGATACGCCTGTGTCCACCAGTACCATATAAAGGAGGCTAGCAGAGCGGGATCTGTCGTCGCGGCAACCCTTATGTCGTATACCATTGCGAGCTTAGCATCGCCGAGCACGTGTGACCTTCTACCGGGAACGGGCAGCATGACAGTTTGCGGATTGGTGACGAGTGGTGTTTAGCGACAAATTTAGGTTCTGTCTGGATACAGACGACCGCCGAATTAGAGTCTGGAGACGTTACGACCAGCGCCGTGATCCATACTTTATTTTAGAGCCGCACACTGCTCCAAAGATAGGTGCCATGGTGTGGGGATCCATTTCCCATGATTCCCGCACCCCACTGGTGGTGATTGAAGGAACCCTGACGATGCGGCGATACGTCCAGGAAATTCTGCCACCATGTGCGCTCCCCTTCCTGGCGCAACTTTACAACCCCATTTCCCAGCAGGATAATGCCCGGCCTCACACGAGCATGGGTATCTCTGGCCTGCCTTCGTGATGTCAACATGCTTTCTTGGCCAGCAAGGTTCTCAGCAAGGTTGACAGCAACTTCAGCCAGCGGCAACTATGGTGGATTTTGAAGGTCAGTTGCGCTAGCTGTGGCAGTATCTTCCTCAGGAGAACATCCTGTTATGGTGTGATCAGGCCTTAGCTGAACGGCTTGCCTGATTACACCTTCAAACATTAAACCTGGAAACGAGCAGGATTGCAACGCCACCATTTGGTCATCGATACTTGCGAAATAAGACAGTTGCAGAAATCCCCTCCACCGGTCACTGAGCCGCAGAACCACGCACTTGATATAGGCCGGCGTGATACCCGGAACGAGGGTCTTTCGTCTTTAGTCCTTTGGGCGACCCGACCAGCGAAGCAGACCAGTAAGATGGGTGTGTCCGGCCGGCGTTAACCGTCTTGCAGAATCAGCCTCCGGCTACAAAAAGGTGATGACTTTCCAGTTAGGTTTAATTAAAATGGCGTGAATTCAATGTAATAAGCAATCTTCTTAAATTCAATGTAAAGCTCCCCCGATCAATAATAACATAAATAGTTATTGTAAAAGCTTAATTGTAATACTCCTCTTATACTGTTGTACTCTACCGAATCAGGAGTCATTATTGAGCTACGTCCCTAGCAACTTTCACGTACGAATTGGCTGAAAAGTTAGTTCGTAACAATCCTATGACTGCATTCCTCCATGCCCGACCGTATCGCCGTCTCTGTGAGCTACCGGTGGCCCTACACCATACTAAGTGCATTCCGGAAGTGTTGGTCCGCTATAATACATGCTTGGTGTGGTACAATATTTTGGTGTTTTCTGTACACATACTACCATGTACTGTGCCAGTAACCAATAACGTGCCGGGGCCGCGGTGGTGTAGTGATTAGAATACTTGCCTCCCACCAAGACGAACCGTAACACTACCATTATATCGTTTTTAATGTATATTTTTTTAACGTTTATGTGATATTAATCTTGAAATATGGTTGATCCACAGCTGTAAATATTTCAGATTATTTGCTTGTGTTCAATGTGATTTACAAATTTTAAAGTGATTGGTTTGTCAACCCTCCTTAATTATGCAAGCGGCATTCTAAACAAAACTAAATAATATCACCAGTACGAATACTAAATTTAATATTACTAATTTCACACACCATATTATGTAAGATCGCAAATATGTTTTCAATATATCACTTTTAACTTTACGAAAATCAAATGCTGGTTTATTTACTTCCTCTGGTACGGAATTAAAAAAAAAAAAACTCATGCTGAAGCAAAAGTTGGTGGTGGAGCTGAAAATTCCTGTCCAACAGCAATTATAACACCCGACATTAGACTATCATCCAAACGACATAGTCCGCTGTGCCTGCGAGAAGGTACCAAATAGAACGAAGTAGGGTACCAAATATAACGAAGTAAGGCACCTGACGCCTTGAAATATGGCGAAAGAAGGGGATGTTAATACTGAGTACTCGATTACGGCAACCATCAAAATAATAGTTTCCGAAATACTGGGTTTACTTCTCGCAGGCTAAAGTGTTCTCTGTCTTCGGGAATGAGAAAACAGCAATTTCAGATGTTCGATATTTGGTCCAAATGTGGAGGTATGCAAGCATACAACTGCATGGTGTGTGTATCTGAAGAGTATGAAAGGACAAATTGTATATATCTGTGTTCCAAAGAGCGTATTTTAAATCAGTGCAGTTTTTGTTTGTTTTTAAATGAAACAAATGACAGCAATCCCATGTAACTTTATGCTTTACATAGGCTTGCACTGATCTCCATGCACCATCATACGGATATAGGAATACATTTTTGAAAGAGGTCAATTGCACGTTTACATCAAAAAATCACTACTATTAATTCGTAACATACCTAACCAAAATATAATACTTAAGCAAGTCTCGTTTTCTGCGCACGATATCGTCATGAAAAAAGATATACTTGAAACTGGGAACATAAGACCAATTTTTACTCAAATCTGATTTAAAACTATTTATAATTTTCGATCTGATATAGCCAATGTTATATCTTCCCTTGTGAATGGAGGTACTGAGACAGAGACGAGAAGTAGATGGCAATGGTAGGGTTATTGAGAGAGGGATATGTGGTTGCAGAAGTGCAAATGATGTGATGTGAAGACAGCCAATTAAATAAAGTTAAATTATTTCTAGCTAGAATATAGTGAAGCTATAAGTTACTGTGGGACTTAGTGGAAGGTATGCTAGTGATTAATGGCTGTCAAGAGACAAACAAAATAATAGGTCCTGATCGGTGGTATGAGTTTATTGCATGTTGAGTAGATGGCATAATGTTGCATTTTTCAAATAGTAAGATTTATTAAACAAATTTCATGTTTATAATTTTCTCTTTTACTTGAGAGTTTGAACAAATACTTTTTATCTGAAATGTATAATTTTTCAGTGCCTAGCAATTACTACGGCATTACGGCGGCAGCTGACGTTTCAACTGGTCCCACAATGTTCTATTGGGGACGTGACAGGGGAGCGGGCAGGCCACGGTAGTGTTTGGACATGACTGAGGCAGTCCTGGGCGACCTGTGCTATATGCGGTTGGGCGTTATCCTGCTGGAATATCGCACCTGGAATTCTGGCCAGAGATGGGAGCAGATGGGGAGCGTGGTCCCAATAACGAAGCGCCACTCGTCACTAAACACCACACATCGCTAGTCTGTGACGTTCCACATTACTCCGGCCTGGCACAACTGCAAACGACGCCGTCGCTGTTTCAGAGTTAATGGCAGCACACGTAATGGATGCAGGGATCGCAGATTCGCCTCCGCAAGGCGTCGAGAAATGGTTTGTGGGCACACAGGAGCTCCAACACTGGCGAGTATCGTGGACTGGGTCGCCATGGGATCCCTCTGTAAAGGCGCACGATTCGTCGATACTCTCGAATGGTAGCCGACTTCGTCCTTCCTGAGCCGGTCCTCCGTGTGTGAGTGACTTCACGTATCCACTTCTCTCAACAGCATCGGGCAGTATGGTCTGAGTGATCCACATGGTGTGCTATAAATGCAACGTACGACCATACTGCGGTTTTCATCCCGATTATGAGTCATCTCTCGAAGTACGTCAATTGCGAAAAGCGACGTATTTAGCGTATTGTCAGTATTTTTCTTCACTCTGTACGCTTGCTTAGTATCGTGTGGTGTATCGACTACACGCCAGTGTCTTCGACCGCTGGTCGATGCTTGCAGCACCACTTCCGGGTGTGCGGTCAAATACAAACACACCAACATAGGAACATGTGCATACCAGTACGTACTCTCACTATTTACATCGTTTCGTGGTTGTCACGTGGTTTCTTCGTGATTCGCTTTTTTCATTGTCTGGCAGTGTAGATGTGTTACTAACATGGGAATTTCTCATGCGCGCAAAACGAACAGAAACTGAGATAAACTATTTCATTGTTTAAACAATACAACGTTAAGACAAACTACTATTCGTAAATTGCTTTCAACTTGACTGAAAGCATTCCAACAAATGTGCCAGAAATACAGGATGAGTATAAAATAATACCCCAACTTTGAAGGTCTATAATATCAAAAACAAACAACCTGCAACCTTGATTGACCAATCAAATGAACCGTGGAACCGTGAAGTTTGTTTACCATATATTCATAAATGTTCAATGTGACCACAATGAGCCGCCCGAACGACATTAACTCGATAATCAAACTTGTTCCACAATCTTGTCAGCAAGTCCAGTGTTACGGTTTGGATGGCGTTTGTAACTCTTGGCTTGAGGTGGTGAAGGGGTAGCGAGCTCACATTCTACACGTCAATGTGAAGGGGACGGTCTGATGTTTCCTTTATGTGCCCAGAACGAGGAAGACGATACCTTCATGTCTAAGCTCGTTTTTACTGATGAAACTACGTTCCATACAAATGGTAAGGTAAACCGGCATAACGTGCGGATGTGGGGTCAGGAGCCTCCACATGAAATCACCGAACACGAGCTCGCTTCCCCCAAAGTGAAAGTGTTTTGCGGTGTATCCAAAGAAACTGTATTTGGCCCTTTCTTTTTTCACGAGCCCACTGTCACTGGAATCCCTTATTTGAACATGCTTACAGAAAGGTTGTTTCTTCAGTTAGAAGAGGCGACGGGGGACTTCATTTTCCAGCAGGATGGTGCGCCACCCCATTGGCACCTAGCTGTTCGCGGATACCTGAACGAGACGTTGCCGCAACGCTGGATTCGTCGAGGAGCAGCTGGTGATCAGGTTCTTCATCACTGGTCCCCAAGAAGCCCGGATCTTACCTCGTGCGATTTTTTTCTATGGGGGTTCATAAAGGATCAAGTGTTTCGTCCACCAATGCCAGCTAACATTGATGACCTCAAAACGAGAATTACGGACGCCATCCAAACCGTAACACCAGACATGCTGACAAGAATGTGGAACGAGTTTGATTATCGCGCAGATGTCGTTCGGGCTGCTTGTGGTGGTCACATAGAACATTTATGAAGAGATGGTAAACAAACTTCACGGCTCATTTGATTGGTCAGCCAAGGTTGTAGGTGGTTTGGTTTTGATATTATAGACCTTCAAAGTTGGGGTATTCTTTTATACTCATCCTGTACATAATATGCGCAGTCGCAATCACGGGCGGTGGTTTTTATTAAAAAAATTATTTCTAGGCCGCAAATCAGTGACACCGCGTGCGTGGTCTGGTGTTCTTAACCCTGCAGAATAAAAAAATCCCACCCCCCTTCCACCAAACTGTAAGAAACGTCTCTCCTCAGCTACATATGGCTGGAAATGTCGCCAATGCGCCTTCGGAAAACAATGCTCTAGGTTCGCATTCCGTGTAAACTACGGATGTGTGTGCTAGTTTTATACGTAAGTTTGGGATAGTTTAATATGCAAGCTTGTTCCCCGGCGTAGAAGTGCGGAAGTTGAAAATAAATAAATGTAGATTTAAAATAAAAAATGTCGACGGAATGTGAATAAATATGCTAAGGAATGTCTGCTTGGAAGAGAAATTGCTAGAGAATATAAAATATAGAACTAAAAAAAATGGAGAACAACATGAGGAAGGGTCCCTGGTGGTCGGGCACAGTCAGCTCGCTTCCCACCACGAAGATGTGGGTTCGATTGCCGGCGGGGTCACATGTAGGAAACGTGGCAGATGTTGCCGGAGGCGGCGTGTTTTCCTGTTCCCCCCACCTTTCTATCTCCACCTCACCAGACGACGTTTGTTTTTCTGACTGGCTCGAGCAACAGGTCTGACTCGCAGGTCTGCTCCCCGCGCGGTAGTCTACTCTGCGTGTCAGAAACATCAACTTGTTTATAGTACCGTCCATTATAGTCTACTCGCCGTTTCTTAACTATTGTTGAACCGAACCTTCGAAAAATCACTCCATGTAAGACATTTAGTTATTTCCTAAAAAAGCCATGTATCAAAAGCGTTTAATACCTCTCTTAACTTAGAAGAATATTATTTTTCGTTAAATTGAAGTTTTACCAATATTTTCCTTATACATTTTAATATTACATTTATAATATACATGAATAAAAACAGTGAGTATAAATCTATGTTGGTAGTGCCTAGTAAGAAATAGTTCTCATGAAAAATATTATTACAACTGAGTGCGCGCGAATTCGGTGCGTTGTCCTTTCGTGTAAATTTTTAGACTAAGTTGAGCTTAGTTTGCAAAAGGCGGAGAAATATTCTGGAAGTAGAATTTTAGCATGGCTTCAGAAAAGTGCGAAGTAACCGTGAATGGATTATATTAATCTAAAATTCATGAAACAAAACATTTTGTTTGATAACGTTTAAGAGTCTTAAATTATTCCCTTCATTTTTAGCGAATTGCGTCCTTTTTTCATGTAATATTTAATATATTGTTTCCGTGCAAATACCAAAATAAAAAAATAATAATAACACGTTAGGATACAGCTCGAAATAATTGTTCGTGATCCTACAATGTCGTGAAGAATATTTCTTAAATATTTGTTATACGGTTCACCCGTATTTAAATTTTAACTTTCGATATATAGTTTAAAATCAAAACAGTTAGAAGTTTAAACCTTACTGTAGGTGCACCAAGTGTTGGATTTCAAACAAATGGCTGTGTGCCATTCCTCTTACTTCAATAAACTCTTTAAATGGAACAAAACTTTGTATTAATAAAATAAGTTTAAAATTTTTATAAATAAAAATTTTAAGTTAAGAAGTTTATATTTACGTTATATAAGAAATAAGATTAAAGTTATTGTTCAAATTAATCAAGTTACCATCGACATCGTGTTACGAAACTATAAAAAAAAATCCTCAAAATCTAGAAGAAAAAAAAAGGCTCTTGAACAATTTTAAGGTGGTCGCCGACCTGGAGCTATCTTCACGTTTGAGGCCGAGAAGCGCGGGAGCGATAAGGGCTAAAATGATACGTGCTTCAAGTGCACCATCGCCATCGCCGCAACGCTCGTAACTAACGTGCAGTATTTTCGTTGCATGTACATAGGTATCGGACTTCAAAAGGTGACCTAATAATTTTACTGGTAAAAAGTCTGTGGAAATATTCAATACATGCTACTTTCGTTGTTTTACACGAGTTTGGGATGTTTTAAGAAAAATAAGTCTGAAAAAGCAGTTTTTAACTACAGTATGATGTAGTGCTCCAAGCATGCATCTTGAAAATATCAATCTGTTCTTGCCTGAGGTATATTTTCTTTTTGCAGGCAAACACACATGGGACATATTTAATAGTTTCGTCGAAACCCCATATTTCAAGCATTTTCAGCACCAAATAGGCGATCACCTAAGTGACTTCTAATTTGACATTGTACTTTTAATAATATTATTAGGCCATTACAGCGTTCCGGGGGCATTACGCAACCCAATTTACTTCATGGCGAATTAAATGATTACTTTATTAAAATAATTAATTATCATTAATTAACTTCGCTTCATATTAAAGCTGCGGTGGCTGTTGTTTGAAACGTGTTCTGCAACATTAGGAACGCAAATGTCTAAACTATCGTAATTAATTCGATAGCGGGTTGATCCAATAATTCCATTGCGGTAGTGTCGGATTGTCAAAATGCGTATTTTTGAGATGGCTGCAGTGACAATCTGAATAAAATGTATCGGATTTTTGAAGAATAGATAATAAAAATTGGTATCGTTGCATTTCGTGTGTTGTCACCTAAACTGAACCGCATAGGCTTAAACAATGTTTTAATTTTCCTACATCACACAATAGTATTAACAGACAAATATCTTCAGGAATAACAATTTCGGCAGCTACATTGCTGCCCGATTAATTTCGACACTGCACGACTCGATTCCAGTATACAATTCCGCAATTGAGTGTTCAAAATTGGCTTTAAAAATTCCGATACCGGAATGACGTAATTCCTCTGGAATAGCTGATGGTTTGATCAAAAAATTGAGGAATAAGGTATTTCTACACTCATTGCGACCGATTTCAGATAACGCATTTCAAGAAAGAGCGGCTGCACCTGCAACATGTTAGCTCTTCATTGTTTGTTTTGATAGAACCATGAGAAAATTAGCTGTGAAGTGAATGGAGTTATTGCAGATTGCACAATGCCCCTGGAACTATGAAATAGCACTTAAGACGTAGAACTACGTTTCGTAAATTGTTGCCTACTCTCGAACCTGCTTCACTGGAATCATTCGTCAGTATTTACAATGGTGACTAGAGACCCTTTTATTTCTCAAAAGGTTTACTTCTTTACTTCCAAAAATGTTTACCTAACTGCGATTAACTCTAAACGTTGAGATAGGCTATTGTGGTACCACCCACTTCGTTGTGGGGAACTAGACAATTACAGTAGCTCCATTCACTCTAGACTGTAGGATGAAACCGCGCACCTCATCAGAGATGCTTTTCACTTCCTTCCTACAAAAGCATTTCTGCCACCATTTTTTTGTGCGTGAATTCAGGCCACTGTTGAAAAAAGAGTAACGTGGTTTCGAGTATATAAATGCCAGTGATTCATTGACCTGCTTTTCCGCACGATTTGTTAATACGAGACTAACACTATCCATAATATAAAAGGCTCGCTTTACATCTATTCAAAGTTCTTTGACCTATTACACAACTTTCCATCCTGGTTTTTTCGCCTCTACTGCTTGTTTTGCATTCACTGGTTTCTTTTTTACCTTTAGAAACTACGCACAATTATTTTTTTAACGCCTTGAAGAAATCTAGCACCAACAAAAGCTGGTTTCAACAAAGACTCGAGTATTATTATTGAAATATTTCATTCAGGATAAGCAAAATGGTATGTCATCTGGCAATATGCAACTAAGCTAAATAAGTGTTGTTGATAAAACTGTCATTTTAACAACCAAATGAATCGCAGTTTTTTTTCCTAGTTTCCCAACAGCAGGAAAATCCACATTCGATCATGTCTACTTTAGAAAATATTAATTATGGTTCAAAACTCTTGGAGACATCTAGCTACACTCTGAAATCTAAACAATTAAAACTGCTCCAAATCAGCGAATTTGACTGCAAGTCTGTTGATACTAATAAGTAAAATTCCACTGATAATTTTAGTTGCTTATATTCACTGATTAAACTGAGATGTCTACTTATTCATAGAGAACTGCACTGGCCTTGGAGTAAAACCTCGGTACATTTCACTGATTCGCCAATAGATAATAGCTCACTATAGTCTATTCGCGTTTTCTTCACACCTTTTGAATAGAATCTTTGAAAAAATCACCCCATGCATGACATTATTGGCTGTTTCCTAAATACGTCATGTATCTAAGCATTTTATACTTATGTTAACATAAAAGTACATTATCATTGATTAAATTGAACTTTAACTTTTATTTTACAAATAAATTATATTATTTCATTTGTAATCAATGNGTTAACATAAAAGTACATTATCATTGATTAAATTGAACTTTAACTTTTATTTTACAAATAAATTATATTATTTCATTCGTAATCAATGTGAAAAAAAAACACAGAGAAATTACGTGTGTTAGTAATTCCTAGTAAGAAATAGTTCTTGTGCAGAATGTTATTACACTGAGTGCGTACGAATGCGGTGCCTTGTCCCTTTGGTGCTATTTTCTAGACTCGGTTAAGCTATGTTTGCATGAGGCGGAGGAATATCCTGAAGGTAGAACTATAACAGGGCTTCAGAAATGTTGGAAGTAACCGTGAATAGACTATTATTATTATTATTCGCACATAATTTATTCTTCGAAGTCCAGCACCACGACGGCTTAGGTCGAGAAAGAGCTTCTTGTCATGGTCGCGTGTCTCGAAGTTATACTGGTATCGGAAGGGTTAACCGCACGGGAAGGAGGGGGAAAGATGCGCAGGCTCTTACCTGGTTTATTTTTAGTACGATGGCTAATAGGTAAATTGTAAATGTTCAAATTAACAACAGTGCACATGCTCATTGACTATTAGGCCTACTAATTACAGATAACTCGATGGCCGTGGCCACTAAGACGAGGCGTCACGCTCATGTTGTGAAGAGGCCGAACTAGTCATAGTTGGCGCCCAACCGCCTGAATGACTCAATTCCTGAGCATTGAGTGCACCAGTGATGCGGAATCTCCTGCAATGAGGACGTGCAATCGTCTTAAGCTTTCTTTGTGCGTAAACGCAAGACGAAAATTACATCACTAGTTACACATATCTAGGAAATATGTAAAGCAATAAGCATTAAAATACAGATAAGCGCGTGATGCCCTGCGAGCAGGCTTTAGTAGCAAGTCGAATACTGTTTTAACACTTTGCTTGTTTGCAAATCAAGAAATGCAGTGTATTTTAACTATCTGTCAGACATTGTAAGATTTAACACACCAGTATGTAGCCAACTAGAAACAATAAAGTACGAATAGAGAAGTTTTTCTCCCACACATCCGTGGTAGCTTTCATTAATAATTTATTTTATAAAACTGTTAAATATATCGACAACTATCAAGTTAGTATGACACCCATCCCCAACATTTCTGTACTTACAGGCAAACTATGTACGAGGTTCAAAACTTCTATACATGCTATGGAGTTTTTCACAAGAAATTTTTTTTGTTCACATGAAATGAGGTAAAGTGTAAAATAAGCGTTTGAACGTTCGGGTATATCGATTGTAAGAATGACTCTTGCAAGATCAACAAGCTTTCTGTAGGAAATTCTCTATCCACGCGCTAAGTTTGTCTCCAAGATGAGTGTCCGTTCCCTTGAGATCGTGCCGAAAGGAGCGAGTAGCTCAAACTTGCAGCTTCCCACGTTGTGGAGGAAGAAGAGGAGTAAATGAGTCGACGATTTTTTTTCTAAGCTACCTTAAAACCAAGAGGATAATCTGAGGTCATAGGTAGGGATGGGACCTAAGCGCGTCTCAGGGCTGAGCACCATACACCTAGACATGCAGGGAAGATTCTAACTACAAAGGCACATGCTCCCCGCTTTACTGGCATTGGGCAAACATGGCCGCGACTGGAACCATGGTTACCTCCCGTGCCAACCTAAACTGAACTACAAAGGGAGGGGTAAAAGCCGGCATAGGTGGAAGGTACCACTTCCCTGGAGTCTACGATTAAGATCGTATTCCCGTATGATATTTCATAGCCAGGGCGGAAGCGGCAGAACACTTAATTGGAAATGTGCCAGCGGAGGAGACACGCATTCTGTGTGGTGACCGGCACAGCTAGAAGAAGTCGTGTGGCGGGCGTTTTACACGGCAGGGAAGAGCGACGGTTAGGTGGACTAGGGGCGGAGACAAAAGGAAAGAGAAAGGCAGCGGTAATTAGGGAACAGACGGCGGTGGCTGTTGGCGAGTGTCCATAAGCACCTGGAGAGCTGAATGCGCGACTCGGCCAGGATCGCTATCAGAAGATAAGGTGGCGCAGTCCTATGCTGATTAAACTTCACAGCAGCGTTGCAGCGGGAATACATAAGATTATGTCTACACACAAACAAGGATGCTTGCATATGAAAAACAGTTTTGTATTTCGGCACGTGTGCAATCAGAGAGCTAAATAAAAAAAGCAGGAATATTTTTTAAATCTTATACTTTGTATAGATGTTATAATGAATATTTTATCTAAAATATTGGATTTCTCAAAGGACTGTTAGTAATTCCTAACATAAATTTTGAAAAAAGAAAGCCAGTAGCCAGTATATTAGGATATATTTGCTCAAAATTAGAATAGATGAGAGGTAGCTTAAGTACAGTATTAAATAAAACTCACTTTCCCTGCAGAAAATTCTTAGCCTCAAAATAAAGAAACCATAGCTGGTGCACCATTGGTGACATTAAAAACTAACACATTTTGCTTATAAGTTTTATAATTTTGAACGAAACAACATGGGGCATTTTATATAATGGCGGTTTCTACTCAATTCATAAAACAGAACAATCACATACTTTTTATTTGCTGTTCTAATCGCTTCAATTTTCCAATCTACCATATTAAACGTGTGTTGGTGGGGCCAGTTAATTTGAATGTTGGTAGATTTGTTTCTTTTTTATTATGTACTTATCATCAAACACGGTATATCCGAGGCGACGTACCAAACTTTCAGAGATGATGGCCAAGGCCACCAGCATATTTAAGATAGGGAACTACTGTCCGGAAACGCCCCCGTTGAACGTTACAATAGAAATAATGTTGGGCCGCCTATTACAGTTGGAATACGACAATGGTCGGGGCGTTGTGGAAGAACGTACTACGTTTCACGTCATAACGTAAAGTACTGACATCACCTCGAAGCCTACAAACTAGGATAAACATCTTTGCCCGAGCCGGGATTCGAACTCGGTGCCGCGAGAATGGCAGCTAAGCAAGCTGACTTCGACGCCATGAGTCGGCCAACATGTACTGTAAGCGTAGCACAGCACAAGGGGTGGGGAACGTACGCTCCACCAATGCAAGGCAGATAGCATGCGGGGTGTCGACGTGGTGGATCCTGTGGCACGAGTGTGAGTAGACTGCAGTCTGTGTTTACGTGCGGACGAGCGCACTTGGCCAGTCTGAGTGAAATGGAGTACACTTCCGCGGAACGTGCGGATATGGCGTCTGTGTACGGACAAGCTAATGGAAACAGAATGGAAGCATCCCAACACTCTTTTGGTCGTGACATTCGACGAAGGCATCTCCGGACCGGGGTTCCCTATCTCAAATGTATGCTGGCGTCCTTCTCCGTCATCCCTGAAAGTTTATAACATCACCCCGGATACAACTTCTATATTAGCGCTGCAAAAAATTCTTTAATCATCCTACAAGACGGTCCACTTGAATGCACTTGGCGAAAATTGACTTCAGATCGTAACATGTCGCGGATCAAATGCACGTGTGTTGTTTATTGGCAAAGGAAATTTGTTGATTTTGGTTCGGTTTTAAATGTTGTGAGTTGTTCTTGCTCACGAAGTCTGTTCTTGTGATTACCTCTAAACATGTGCAGTCCAGCTACAGCATACTTCGAATTCAAGAAAATTATTCATTTCTTGACCTCGGCGTTTTCATTTTCTGGAGCAAATGGGATATAATGAATACAAGTCTTCTTGTTATTAGCTACAATGTGTAACGCAAGAAACGATTAGTCGTGTATAAGCAGTCGGCATTAAAAAATATGTGGTGCTTTTAGTCTACAGTATATGACTAAGCAGTTTCGGTAATGGATTGCAGTGCTTGCTGTTTAAGATTCTGCTCGACGGGAACAATATCAAGTCTACCATCAACTGGCGATACCGGGGCGTTGCAATTACAAATCTCTTGGATTTCAGAGCTAGCCAAAGAAAACGAACGATCTTTGGTGCCAAAGGCGTGTAAAAAGAGAGATAACTTAGGGGGAGAAGAGGGGAAGAATCCCTATGAGCAAACTGGTGTCTTCACTTCTCCGGAAACTTGACAGTTATTTAAAAATTACTTTTTATCATAATTAAAAATTATCTTCCATTATTTTCTTTTTTATTATTTTATAATTTACAGACCTGAATTTCAAAGTCTTGTTCCGAATTCACTAATAAAATATTTCATAGAAAAGTTAAATGTATAGGAACAATTACCAAATACGTATTGTACAAATGCTCAACTTTTCTGTACTTACAGGCAAACTATGCGCGAAGTTCAAAACGTTTATACATGCTATGGAGTTCTGCTCAATTTTTCTTTGCAATATAATAAATTAGGTCAAGTGTAAAAAAAAAAATGTTAGAACGCAAGGGAAAACCTATCAGACCCTATAATACCCTCCTCGGCGAAGAGAAGAGGTACGATGGCGGGTAAGGTAGAGGCCACTCCCTGGGCGTGAACCCTTAGTAAGACGTAACGTCCCTTGCTACAGCAGTGTGTCGAGTCATCCAGACACCCTTCACATTACAACCGTTTGGACCGGCTTACCACATTTCTGTGAAAACTGTTGGCTTTGCTTCCACATCATTACTGAATCATTCACTACAGTACAGTAGCAGCGTAGTTGTACAAGTTTCTTGATTAGATGCCGATTTTTCCAGGACAGACATCTGCATCGCGATGGCGAATGTCCAAAAATCTGCATCTAATCATTCACCTCCATTGCACTATTCATTCAAAGAGTACAAGTTTCTTACTTACTGCTCTTCTGTGCCTTGTGTTGTTCTAAGAACTCTGTGTAAACTGCAGCATCATCATTCAACATCGTTAGATGTTGAAGTAAAAACAACGCGTAAGACCGGAGAAAAAAATATTAGAGACATAATCCTCCAAAAACAGAAACTTTGTATAATTATTTTGTTGGATTGGCGTAAAAAACCTTATCAAATCTGCTCTCGAAAAACACTCACGTTTCTACATTTTTTCAATGCATGCGAAAAATAGCTTTCGAGGGGCACCATCTTTCCGGTCTTGAACTTCTGACAGATCTTCGTACGTCCTACACGCTAAGACATCGCTCTCACGTAGCGAAGATCTCAGATCAGCTGTAGTTCTGCTCAACCTTTGGCATGACTCGATTAATGAGCTCTCAAGCTGTATGGAAGTGGATCAAAGCCCGTTGACAATCTTAGAGGTCCCGTCCTTTACCTTTTATGTACATAATCACGCAACTGGAAAAGCAAACTTTGTTTATTTATTAAACTTATTTATTTATTCGAACTTCTGACAGCAAATCAGCTCATGAAGAACGAGATACACCGCTGTAAATGCAAAAATTATATGTGACGCGCTGCATTTGTGTTCAGCGCGTGTGATTCGGGAAACCTGTGTTTCTACTCGGGAACACATGTCAGTTTGCTTCTGTAACATCATCTAAACTCTCATAACCGTCATTAAGTGCACAATGAGAGGGACAACAGTACTTGCTGTAGGCTCACTTTCTGTTAATAGATCGAAAAACAATTATTTTATATACAGCATGTTTATTGACATGAGTATTACTTATAAGCATGTGACAGTATCCCGAAAATAAATACCCTTGTTAAATTTCATAACTAAAAACTGCATTGTCAAAAGCGAGATGTTAGTAAAAAGAGAAGAAATGTAGGCGCAATGTGCAAAGATGTAAAATTTTTTAAAGCGACCAGTTAGAAATAATTAGTAGAAAAGTTACCTGCTGGGTGCGGGACAAATTATATAGGCTGTTCGGAAACTCACCCACAATATTTCGCTAGAAGATTCCTTGTGAGAAATGAGGGAGACATATGCAATACAACATATAGTCTAGTTCAGTTCCGAAGGAAGATATACGCCCTTGAAAATCGAGTTTATAAATGGAATTCTCGCAAAACACCAGAAACGGGGTTAAATTAAACTATGATTATTTGGATAATTTTTCGTGTTACAGTGATCTTTAACCTATAAAAAACAGGTGTTAAGACCTTGCACCTTCGAAAAATAATAGGGGTGGCCACCCTATAATTGTATACAAGTTTTGTACCTTCAAGTTTTATGGAAATTTTGTGCCGTCTAATTGAGCAATACGTCCTACTTAACAAAAAAGGTCCTCTTGTTGCAAGTACCTAGAACCCAACGTTACCTTTTAAAAGTCTCAAAGTTTTCAGCTGTGATGATACAATGCCTGCGCTTTGCTTGCCTGCCAGGTGCAGTAATGCAATGGTTCCGAATTTAATGCACGAATTCCTCGCAAACATTGGGGTTTAGAGTGATAACGCAAGACGTCCTTTTCGTTAATTTTAACGTGCTTATTCATAATCAGTCATTGGAAAACCAATTAAGCTTCGGCATCACAAACATTTATGCGACAACAGGGATATTACCCTTATTTTCTCTATGACGTAATTTTATGACAGTGACTGGTATTGCAGTGGTTGTAGATATTCGAGATATTCGTTCAACTACACATTATATTGCTTGCCTTTGTATTACATAGTACTAATGTATATAGATTTCTGTCAATAGTGTTCACTTTACCACGAACAGCCTCTACTATCATCACCGTTATAGTAATGCTGATACTCAACTACTATGTTTTATACGCGTGATCTTAAAAAAGATTGCTGACTTCTGAACTTTGTTTTTATCTTATGGCCATTCCATTAAGAACTGATGTAATGGTAAACTATTTATTTTTATAACAATTTACCTGGGTCCGTGACCGATACATGATTACTGATCATTAAATCAGAGTTTATTTTTCACATGACGGAAGGATCCATAGCAAGCAGAAAGATAAAACTAAGCAGGGCTGTCAATTACGCTGAATTAAGAATGAAACAGCTATGCTCAAATTTTTAAATGTTGACACTGATCTGGTTATCGGACCTTCCGATATGTGACGTCTACTATTCCTCTTTGGTTGAAAATATGCGACTGAGCATCTGAAACTCCTTACTCTAGGCCTTCAATCTTTTAGCTATATCGTCGTTGCTTCAATCAGAATTTTTTCTTCGCGAGTGTGGTTGATTGCGGGCAGGTTATATGCGGGACCCAGTCTATGGGCAGCAGAGATTTTTTTTTTATTTGTCTCAGCCATTGTGGACTACATTTATTTAAACTGTAATTTGTTTTCTTTCTTCCTTTTCTCCCTCATTTCTTTCATCCTTTCTCGATGTTTCTCTCTTCTCTCCTCAGTCCAAACGACTTGGTCCTTCTTCTTGGGGGCCGCGGTGGTGTAGTGGTTAGACCACTCGCCTCCCACCAAGGCGAACCAGGTTCGATTCCCGGAGGGGCCGACCCCAGATTTTCGTATGTGGGAATCGTGCCGGACAATGCCACTGGTCGGCGTGTTTTCTTGGGGATCTCCCGTTTCCGCCGCCCTTACATTCCGGCGCTGCTCCATACTCATCTCGCTTCACCATCATCGGCTTTCAAGACCTCGATGTTAAGAGCCACCTAAATCTCTTCACTCACTCTTCACTCATTTTAAGCTGATACACATGTTGATTCAAAAGTCGGGAAACATACAGGGAATGGCACATCATACGATATACACTCATTTGCAAAAAAAAAGTCACCTTGGAGGTGCCACTGCAGGAGCACGTAAATAGGTACAGGCAGAGGACATGATAGTATGTACACAGAAAACACCGAAATATTGTACCACACCAAGGAAATTTTGCAGGGGGCCAACACTTGCAGGATGCACTTTGTATGTTGACCTTGGGAGGCCATTGTAATCAACTACGCGTTTTCAGCCTGTTGGTGTTTGTTGTAGTCGATTAAAAATAATTTTACTAAATTCAAGTTCAATGCAATCCTGAACACTGTTACATACATTTTGTAGGAATTATTCTTTGCTCAGACAAATTCTTTTCGAATATTTTTATCAACAGCAGTGAGAATTGCTATTCTGTGACTTAGGAAAAGATTACGTAAGAACTCACCATAGTGCTTTTGCTATTGCTTTTAAATATTGTTAAAAGTGATATGTCTTTCTAATGATGGCTTTTAAATCCCGTTAAATGCAATATACGTGTTTATAGCATGTTCAAACTTAAAACTGAAAAGCCTTGTTTACTTTCTTCTGTAATTTTTTTTTTTACTTCCACCACGTGCAAAAGTAACATGACCATGGTTCTAAAGACAGTACACACGCGTCGATAAAATTATATTGTCACATTCTTTTAAGTATAACCATTTCGAAAAACACTATACTTTTAATAAGAAGTTAATACATGGAACTAATTCTTATGATTCGCTACCAAAATTGCCGTAGATGTACTTCAAAACACACGTAGTTATAGGCAGGATTTTTTTTTTTCAAATGTTGGTCTCAATTTGAGACCCAGTGGAGGAACATTGCAAACCAAAAGTGAAAAAATACTACAAGTACAGTTTATTTTTGTTCGGCAACAGAAATGCCAGTGATAAGAATCCTTTTTATGAACTGGCATCATTGGCCAAGCAAAATTATACAGTTTTACTTGTAACATGGTTTTATGCATGTCTTAGCCATCTTTCACAATGTCGCCTTCAAACAAAAACGCCGCCCATATTAGCCTGGGCCCCATTGCTGCAAACATTTTTTTTTGTAATATTTTTAATGCCCTGAAAATTGTAGGTAAATTATTATTACAGAACTAAAAAAAAACTCAAAAATACAAACACTTATTAATTTACTTTTACTTGTTCTCTTGCAGCGTGGTTCTTCTCTTCAAAGCGCACAAAGTGTTGTTTGTTTGAAGGCAATATTGTGAAAGGTAGGAGAGATATGCCTAAACTTATTTCTACTCAGGTTAGGGGGAAAAAAAAAACGATATTTCAATTGGGAGAGTTTGATATAGGGAACATTTCCATTGCTAGATGCGTTATGTTCCAAAAGGTAACTTTTAATTAAAATATTTAAGTTACGTAAATTATAAAAGATCAATATTTTACTTCGTTAAGAAGTTACTTTCTATTTGATCTATGGTTATTGCAATTATCCTGATTTTTAACGTAGAAAATAAAGAAAATCTGGTATACACATGCAAAACTAGCGCTTATCTAGCTGTGAAAATTGTTTGTTGCCAAACTTTTAACATTGATCATCCCAACCTGTAATAGAATAATCCTTAGACATGCCTAAGTTCATTTAACATGTACTCTAAAACTATCCTTTCGCTCGGCCGGTCCCGTACTAGGCGACGCCCTCAACCGTAAACCAGCTGTATAGTCCTATCACAGTTACTTTCAACTTTTCTGAAGCCCTGCTGAAGTTATGCTTTCAGGCTATTTCTACACATTATGCAAACAAAGCTTTACAGAGTCTAGAAAATTACACCAAAGGGACAGCGCACCACATTCGTGCGCACTCAGTGCAATAATATTTAGCGTAAGAACTATTTCTTACTAAGTATTGCCAACGAACATATTTTTTCCCTGTTTCCATTCATATGAATTGTAAATAATATACTATTATGCATAGATGAAATATAAGAAGAAGCTTAATCTTATTAAAATATGTGGGTGATTTTTCGAAGGTTTGATTCGAAAAGCTTGAAAAAAACCTCGAATGTACTGTAGTAGTCACTGGGGTATCGCACAATCGTTCACGACCTCGTCGACGGAGGCTGCTTGATAGCATCGGGAGCGAGAAGTGCGTGAATGTATGCATGTATGTATGTGTGTATGTATGCGTGTATGTGCGTATGTGTGTATGGGTGTGTATGTGTCTATGTGTGTATTTGTGTATGTGTACGTGTATGTGTGCGGGAGAGGCGTTGGACCAGGAACAAGCACCTGCGTGCGGACACTTTCCCTATTAGAGCCTCGCCTCTCGGGGAGGCGTGCCGCTTCTTCTTGGTCGGCGACGGGCGAATCCAGGCCACGAAGCGGAAGCTGCGCCGCGGCGAGCCCACCGTGTCGCCGTCGCGAAAACGTGCCGTCGCAACCCGCCGTGGCCCCGGGCTCCTCGCTTCTCTCTCTCCCTACCTCTCTCTCTCTCTCTCTCGTATTTTCCACCTAAATCCCTCCTGCGTTCGTCCTCGAGGAAAACAACAATAATAATATTTAATACCTTATAAGTACGTAATCTTTTTGAACAACAACAACAAACTCTGGCAGGTTATTCCTTACGAATATATTCTGTAAGACGAAAATGTATGTATAGGTTACCTTGCTAAAGCCCGGCTAAAGTTATACTTCCAGGATATCCCCCCGCCTCAAGCAAACAAAGCTTAACAGAGTCTAGAAAATTACACCAAAGGGACAGCGCACCACATTCATGTGCACTCAGTGTAATAATATTTACCGTAAGAACTATTTCTTTCTAAGCATTGCCAACGAACATATTTTTCTCTGTTTCTATTAATATGAATTGTAAATAATATATTATTATTCATAGATGAAATATAATAATAGGCTTAATCTAATTAAAAATATGGTATATTTATGTGAACGTAAGTATAAAACGCTTGTGATACTTGACGTATTTAGGAAACGACCTAACACGTCATATATGGGGCGATTCTTCAAAGGTTTGTTTAAAAAGGCGTGAAGATGCTGTGAATAGGCTATATCACTTTTACCTTAAGCAATTATTAAGTGTGCTATGGGCCTCCAAAATTCAAGTTTTAAAATGAGTTTAGTTAAAATTATCAGATAGTACTACCGATAAAGTAACATACCGGTGAGGAGTGATTTGTATGATGGAGATTTTACTGTACTCTCTGAAAACGAGGTCGGTATTATCAATCACCTTCATTAAGTAAATACTATGGGTGTTATCAACTTACGTTTGCATGGAACCCAGTAGCAATAAGCTGTAAACTATTTCTTAAGACAAATTATGAATCAGAACGTCTGAATGGACCGAAAAGGTCGTCTAGTCGCGACAGAATAAGGAACCATTTTCGAGAAATCGATGTTGACATTTCAAAAAAGAAGGCGATGGGCCTGACAGGTAGGCAATACACATGCCGGTCTTGAAGCCCATCGTAATACCTTCGAACAGTTACTGTAAACAGTGTGATCAGTGCACTTATTTTTGTAAATGTAGCTTTTGCAATGTTTCAGTACATTCTTCGCTACAGTATTATCTGCCTTCTGTTCATGTTGCAGCCACAGTACATTGCTACTTATTTACTAGTGTGCCCTGTTGGTGCTGCACAATACAACAACGTGCCATCATCGTTCCCCTGTGCAACTCATCCGGATTCACGCTTAGCACACAGCCCTTTGTACTGTTTAAGTACAGAAAGCACTGTTTTTTTTTCACTCGCGTATCGTTCAGTCACTAGTCGTATTTATTGCGTATTTCCTACCTGGCAGGCCACTCACAGTTTGTTTTAAAATGCCGGCATGAATTTCTCGAAAACGGTTCATGTGATAGTGTTCCGATAAGACAACGGATAATTATGTATACAAAAATATAGAAATATATAACTATTTTTCATTAATTTTATACATAATTATGTACAGGTATATAAATAAAAATAGAGAAATAGCAATTATTGTATAATAATTTATTATTATTTTGTCATTGTAATTTCAGAAGAAAGCAGTTAATCACTTCATGCGATATATCCCCGCTCCTTCAGTTTACTAATGAATGAAGAATGCTATTTTGTGCGATTCCCATCACCACTAATCACACTTTATATGGGATGTTTAGAAATAATACCACAACTCACTGTCCCTAAAGTATCAGACTTTAAAATATTTTGCACAAAAAGATAATAATATTATAGACACTGTAATGGGTTGCATGCGTTCAACACTAGGTTTTCATGATTGTAAAGGAACTAAAATTTTCGAACTTATCCAAATTATTTTCAGTATAAAACCATTATTTTTTTGCTCTGTAAAAGTAAACATTTTTACGGTTCCGCTCTTTTGACATGTGTAATGTTCTGCTGTATTTGAACGAATAGTTGAATTTGGATTAATGAAGGGGGAAGGGGAGGAGTAGTGTAAGAGTGATAGGCTAAGGCGCATGTCTACCTCTTTTGCAGAAATACTCCGTTCTCGTGTCATAATTTCAACTTCAAAGTAATTATTAAGAATTTATGACAACAGAAACTTTACATTTAATGAGTTGTTTAAAATTCGTGTACTCTATTTTAATTACGCGTTATCTGGTATTTGCAAAAGGCAGGGCACATTGATATTTTTAAGTTCATATTATACTAACTGTGACAAAATTTTACATTGATATTACGGGTTTCGTGTTTATTCTGTAGATGAAGGCAAACTGCTAAACTTACATGTATTACCATTTTTTCAAAAAGTTACTTCACAAAAACGTACATCCGCAGTAAATTAAAAATCCGATATAGTGTGTGATGCCGAGTCTTAAGAAGTCAACATTGATTCTTATGTTACTAGGAGAGATTTTGCCCATTCTTTTTGCTTATCCCTCTTTCCTGCTATTGTAGAAAGTTGGAAAATAGAAGGCATGAGATACAGAGAGGTTCGCCTCAAGATAACCCCGTGGTTCATTGTACTGAAACGATTCCTTCCGCAGATTACATGCAAATTACTCTCTCAAACAGCTGCGAACACAAGATGTAGACGTAGTTGAATTACACAAATTGACGTGGTACGTTAAAAAGGGTGAAGATTTTATGCGCATATTTAATTTTCCGTAGCCACATTACGGCTGTTACAAAGTCCCACACCCTCCCTCGGCTCGCCATAGTGGGGGGAAAGAGGCAGATTGTCCATCATCTCAGTGATCCTCTTACTGCATCACATTACCTAAGACTATTCACTTGTCATGCAGTGAGAGTTAACATTTCAGTATTCCCCAATCTTTCGTTGTCAAACAAGGATTTTTCAAGTGTACAATTATTTTCTTTTCTTTTAAATTTTCGCCACTGTTAGACAATAAATATGCTATGACACGGTGAGTGTGAGAGTAAAATCACAGCCCAGTTGGATAGTACTAACATACATTTTAACACCTGAGTTAGCTCATAATTTTAAGACATTCAGGGCCTGTTTAAAGCAGTTATTGTACCTTCCTTTAAGTATCTGAATTTTCCGAGCATCAGCTGTTGTGTTTTTATATTTCTTGATCAGATTTGGTAAACTACAAAACTGAAAGCTTTATGCGGTATGGTTATTTGTGTCCTTAGATATCATGTATGGTAGATATTATAATGGCTTCTTTAAGAGCAATAACTGGAAGTTCGATATTCATCCGTGGTTGGGATGAAATAATTTTGCGATGAAATAGGAAGGTAGAAGAGACTGATGTTCAGGTTATATGAAGCTAAAGTTCTCAAAGAAATACTTCCCCCTACGGAAACGTCCCCCATGATTTAACGAGAAATAACTCCGGCCTAAACAAAATTCAAGGCATTAGCTTAGTGATGTGGTTACCACAGTCCAACCTCTACAGAAGTAATTTACATTTTGTAATTTGTTAACTGAATTGAGTATGTAATATTAACCACTTCTCTCGGACTCAGCAGGTTTCATTCACTACCCCTCACTGCGGTTTACTCAGTGTTATTCAAGGGTAGGTATCCACTTAGGTTTAAATCTGACGCCTTCAAATAAAATTCGTGGATGGGCCAATCAAACGAATCGAACGTTGAACAGTATATTGCAGAGAACTTAAGTTGAACACACATTATATTTCATACCATACATTTCATTCAGTACACTTTTCTTTTAAGTGAGGACGCATTCGTTAACCGCTAAAATATTTTATTACACTTTATGAAGTTATTACAGTTTATGAAGTTAATTGAAAACATTTTTACAATGCACAGCTGTGTACGGACGAGCTTTGCATTGATGAAAACTTGCATTTCTGCACCAAGCCAGGAAGGGTAACAAAAGGGGCTGCAAGTTTTCTTCAACGTACCGCTGTGCATTCAGTGACCCTCGCATCATCACTGCAAACAAAGGCAACGATATTGAAGTTTATAATGACATAGCACACAGAGGTGATCGGGATCGCAGATTTGCCTATGTTAGGCGTTCGGAAATGTTTTTGGTAGAGATAGTTAAGTTAGTCAAGTTAAGCTACCATAAGTCGCTGTATGGCGAATGGAGAAATCGTAAGTTCTGTTCATGTCTGTCTGAAACACGGTTCCTCTCTCTCTCTCTCTCTCTCTCTCTCTCTCTCTCTCTCTCGATGATCTTCAGAATCATCCAGAATCGTTCCACGATGAACCTGTCGCTCATTTAATCACACCAGGTGAGTATCGTGCATGTCACATTATGGAGTTGTTATGAGAAAATGTTTATTAACGCCACACGAAGAGTAACGACAGCACAGTCATACGACGTATGTGCATTCGCCAACGCATGAAATCTCAATCTTTTCCTATTCAACTTTCATGGTTGCTGAAAGACTTTTAAATAACGCCCAGATTATTATGGCAGTTTGTGTACTTAACACTTTTTTTTCGAGAACTGAGTATTTTGTGGGGAAAAAATTACTTGCTAAAATCACCTCACTGGTACATAAAATCGAGTAATTTGCAGGAACTTGTTAAATGCACTTTATATTTATAAGTTAAAATTTAAAAATTGATTTAATTTATCGTGTTTTTTTTACCTAAAATACATTTAATTCATAATTATTACTGAATAAATCAAAAACTTAATAAGCGCAGAAAATAATTGTCAATGCTACAATAAATTTAAATCCCAGCAGTTTAATAACTTCAGATAGCACTTTTAACTGTCCTTTCGCATCATAATATCCATCAAGGATGTTCAGATGGTAATTTTTAAAGTTGGAGAAAGGTATGCGTTGACTGTCCAGTGTTTTCGGGGTTCACAGCAGACAAACTAAGGATAAAATTTGCTCTGGTTAAGAAAGTTTGTTAGTTTAGTGTAATGCCACGTGTGCCACATATTTCGTTATCTGAAGGAAAATATTAATTTTTTAATACAATGTATTAAATAACACCGAGCGAGGTCGCGCAGTGGTAAATATTTCGGCTCGCATTCGGGGGGACCTGGGTTCGAATCCCGGTCCAGCCATCCTTATCCCTGTTTTCCATGGTTTCCCGAAATCACTCCAGGCGAATGCTTGGACGGTTCCTTACTACATGCAATGACCGATTCCTTCCCCGTTCCTGCTTTTCGGAGCAACTTTGTCCGTCTCTAATGACCTCGCTTTCAACGAGACATTCAGCCTTAAACTTTGTTCACGATGGATAATGTGTGAATAACAAACGTATACGTATAGTAATGAAAGTAGATTTTCTTTGTAGCACGATTCATTATCATCGTGTACGTAAACCGCCCTAACGTTCTTAATGACAATAACTGTGCAGAACGGAATTTCTTTTAACCTCTTACAATCCATAATTCGGCATTTTAATTAACAGTCCGAATAACCATAATAACATACCTAACTCTTAAACTGCTAACACAACACTCACCAGACTCATTTCAATCGAAAGAGAACCCTGAAAACTATAGGAATATGCTATCTTTATTGGTCAGTCTGGCCAAATCAAGACGCGAGAAAAGGAAAACTAAATAATGAGTTCATGGAGGCTATCTTCAGTGAACTTAAAACCCTCATTACTAGCAAACTATTTATCCGATTTAAATGATCGAGATATCGTCGATAAAGAATGCCTACTTCCATTTCGATACGTACGCTTTCGTTATACGCACGTTTTTCATCGCGAACCGAGCTCTACCTACCAACTATATCGAATTAAAGAAAGTATATTTTATAGACCTCCAAAACTATTTAAAAACTCAGTATTTCAGGACAATCAAATACTTCTGAAATCGCGTTTTATGTCGTGTAAAAGAGTTTTTCCTCCAGTTAGGGCGTGTCTTCTGCTCATCCTCAGAACTCGCCGCCGCGCCGCCTAGAAGAGAAACGGTACCATTAGCATGCGCGTTGTGTAAGGAACATGTACAACACGAAAGTACGAGTGTACGACCGCTCCAAGTATCACGGAGAAAGCTCCCATCCACAGGCAGTCCGGACAACAAACTGACCCGACACAGCTCTGTAAAACACATTCTGGCAATTGTTTGGAGAGCAAACATTTATCTTGCCTGCACTCTCTCTCCCTGTAAGCGTCTTTGTGAGCATGCCCAGGCTGCAAGTTGAGATTCTCTCCTATATTACCTTCAGAGGTTTTTTTTTTTTACAGAAACGTGCTTTAAAAGCTACGGGTTCGAGTTGTTATCTCAAGATCGCCGACGTTTGCCAACAGCGATCGGAACTATGTAATACGAATGTCGGGATGTATCGTTGCAGTATATAAGATTTCAAAAATAAATAAACAGATGACTAAGCACATACGACAATAAATAAATACAACAATCTGCAACCTTCATACCTTATATTAATTTCAAATGAGCATCACAATTATTGATGGCATAACGGTGAAACCCCTTCTTCCTCTCTCTTTTTACCGCTACGGAAACCAGAGATAAAAATTTTATCTGCAAAATTCAGCTGTCCAATATAAAATTAAAATAATATTTCCCTACATTTTTTATTCAAGGAAAATATAAAATAATTAGCGATTATTAACGCCTCACTGTACAGATGAGTTAGTGAGAAGTGGAGCAGTTAACCGACAATCTTAATCAAAGCCGACGATCTTACCCGCAAATCCGAAACGACGGTGCGTCTCGCCATCTGTTTGCAGTCATACACGTCGCGGAGTTCGGCTTGTGTAAAAAGTTAACTACGGCTAGTTCACACTACACACCAGCCAACACAACGTCCGCCACGTTTACACATGCGGAAAACCAGGGTTGAGGTTGAGCTCACTGGTTATCGAATCCAGCTCATCGTGCTAAGAAGGATGGGGTAAGGGGGGGGGGGGAGTAATTTTCACGATACATTTAACTTTATGAAATGAAACTTCAAAAAATGCCCCTTCCCGTAATATAATATAGGACGTTACCGTTAAATATTAAACTGCGTTGGCAGCGAAGTGGGGAAAACAGCGCAGAGTCTGGACGTCTCATTAAAATTGCAACTTTTACATTTGTGGCATTAAAAATTGCTTTCTTTTTGTTTATATCGCTATACGTAACAGGTATAATTAACGTAATATTATCATATTTTTTCTGACCATCTATCCCTGTTATTTGATTAAAACAAGAAAACTAATAATAAGATATATGGCAATGTTGATATTTACATCCGCGTAGAAGGATACACACAGACCAGAGAGTAGTAAAATCTTTCAAACGTGATTAGTTAACCGCGAACCCACTATTTAGGTTGTTCGCAGTTGACTAAAAGCTTTTGAAAGCCCTGCTTAGGATCATAGACTAAATATGAGGTACACTGCTTATTCGTCTTCTGCACATGTACCCAACATTGACCTACCCCAAAGGAACACAGCTGTCAAAGTCACATGGTCAACAGTGACGAACGTGTAAATCTTGTTTTTCGAAAGACAAGCACTTTTATAAAAATAAAATACTTTTACCAATTTGAATTCAACCAAACTGCATTCCAAATTTGTTGGAGGAAGTATACAAACATCTCGAAGCACTTGTGTTTACTAAAGAGCGTTCTAACCTCAAATCCAATCCACGCCGTTTTTGCTAGTCGTATTGGCAGAAAAGCAGTTCAATGTTGGGACACGGAGACTGGTTGTGCGCAGCCAGCGAGATCGGTCCACCTCATCTTTAGTCTATGCTTATGATCCATTTTTCTTCTAAGAAACCCTTACTTCAGTAATAATGGATTTAAACACTACACTTGCAATACGCCAAGTCTTTGAACTATTTTTTATTAATTCACTGCCAACTTAACTGGAAGTGTGTACTGTAGCATCAGTGCAGTTACTGACAGTGGTTTTTTTTTTCAAAGGGTCTCCTGGAGTCTGGGAAAGGAGGTGAGCAGCTCGCCCACAGCGGTGGCTTCACACTAGCTATGTTAAATTTATTATTCCAACAGAGATCGATTGCTTATTCATTTATAATGTAAAACTTAAATATGTTGCAAAAATAATTCACGAATTTGTATTTATTTTATCATACAAACTTTAATACGCCGGAAAAAAGAAACACAGTTTTTTTTAGCCCATTCGAGAATACAAACAAGGCACACTGACAAGAGGGTCGACACTTGAGAAAAATATACACGTTACCATTCTCATATATTAAAATAACATACCCGTTACCATACTGTTAGATGACCCGTTACCAAACTAATTTATGAAAAAAAAAAAAGAAAAAAAAACAGAACATACTGATGGGGACAAGCAGACAACATTCCTTAACGAATAAAACACTCAGAAAATACATTCCAAAAACCTTTAGAATAAAATTAAAGCCAGCGCACAGGGAAAATATGATGTTCAGAAGTCTCTGCACCTTCCATTTATAATCTGCTTCACGCTAACGCACTCCATACATAAAAAAAAATATATGTGCTAATTCGTTTGCCATAAAAAACATACATGGTAAAATGGTAGCTAAAAGCATGTTCGCGGAATTTAAAAAATTTAGATTTTCAGGATATTTTTATTTTCTATTATACAACATGGGGAAAAAAGTAAGATTTCCGAGATAAATTTATTCATTGTTCGTTGTGACGGTAAAACATATTGGAAACTTGCAGCCTTGGACCAGGCATCCTTTCATCGTCATAACTCCAATGCATGCATGGCTCACTAAAACACGAAGAAAAAAATTAAGGTATTCTTTACTTTAATAAAAAATAATAATAATTTTTTTTGTTATGTTTCTGGCATTGATAACGAGCGACTTTAGCACATTATGCTCTCATCGATTAAAAAATATTTCTGGTAAAATGTACGTTTAACACCTAAAAAAAAAAGTCTCAACTTTGGCTGGACGCTACACAGATCAAGCCCATTATCGTGAGTTTAACATCTAATGGAACAGCGACTGGTAGAAATTTATTTTTGCAAAATATACGTGTACGTTCCAAGGTGTGGAAAATGTATCAGTTTCACGTACTTTTCTTAGCTTTTATTGTAATTTTTTATTGAAAATTATTTTTTTGAGTGATTAATATTGAATCTTTCGTTTATATTGTATCTACGCCGTCTAGGTAGTCTGTACCGAGACAAAAATTCTATCAGGGATTATCTTTGGATTGTGTCTTGGCTGTCAGGAAATATTTCGTTCTGTCTGCAGTATTTTGAGGGGAAATCGGACTATTTTCAGACACGCCTACCTGGCCTCATCAAATCCCATTCCCATTGGCAGCAACAAAAATCTAATTCCCATTGGCTGCGAGGGAGACGGAACCTTGTACTATGAACAAATCCCATTCCCATTGTCTACGAAGGAAATTGTACTGTGTACTCCCCCCACGCACCGATCTCCCATTGACCATGAAGGGAATTGTATTTTGCACTCCCCCACACGCGCCTNCTGTGTACTCCCCCCACGCACCGATCTCCCATTGACCATGAAGGGAATTGTATTTTGCACTCCCCCACACGCGCCTTTATCGGCCACGAAAAGTCGAAGTGTGAGAATTGAGGAGAAATTAAAGATGGGAGGGGTAAGAATTCCCGGTAAAANTTATCGGCCACGAAAAGTCGAAGTGTGAGAATTGAGGAGAAATTAAAGATGGGAGGGGTAAGAATTCCCGGTAAAATCTAGTCTCATATGAGGTGCATAAAATTTCCAAGGTCATGTCGTGAGACAGAAAATAAATTTACTCTCTCTCTCTCTCTCTCTTTCTACATCTCTCCCATAAGTGTAACATGGTGTACACTCTCAGAGAGGTGTATAAAATTTCCAAGGACATGTCGTGAGAGACAGATGATTATCATTTCATCTCACTCGCAAAATCTAAGATACTTTACACTCGTCAGTTCCCATAATTTACAATACATGGCCAGTCTCGCGAAGGGTAATGAGAAATCTGAAAACATGCGAGAGGTACAACTATTTCCACCTTTCATCGCTTGCATTGACACGCCTCCAGGAGATGCTTTGCATCAGTGGCTTTGGGAGGGGGGTTAGTATTGCGATTTATCGATAAAAATATATATTTTTACCTAAAACAGTATATTGGAAAAATTACAAAATTTACGTAATAAAGGAAAGAATCGATTAATTGATTTGTTAGATTTTTATTTTTTTGAAATAATTTTTTTAAAATTTTATTTTAATAATTATGATTGCAGAATATTTTCTTTTCGCGGACGAAAATACGCGGAGAGGAGAATCGACACCTCCACCTCATTCGCGGAAGAATACATCAATATCCTACTGGTAAACAATATAAGCTGGACACGAGCCTGTTTCCTCCCATTGCGTCTTGTGAATCAGCTTCGCGCGTTTCCAGACCTTCTCCCGTTTTCGGCGATTTTTTGATTCCATCAACCTTGCTTCAGTTCGGAGGTAAGTGTACCTTACATACTGTTGCAAAAATTTTCATGACTTAAATTTTTTTTTCGAATGATTTCAAGAGCACGTCTCGTTTATTTAATACTAGCGAACCGGCCCGGCTTCGCCCGGTAACAATTTAGTTTTTACAGCGTTACTTTGAAAGACGAAAATGGTTACTGTGGGTCATCCTTAAAATATAAACTTATTCTATCCCGGAATTTTCTGTAGACCTTTTTGAGAGCTACAATTATGTAGTTTATCAATTTGATGTTGCTCTTATGGTTTAGTCAGCGCAAGCCATGTATGCGCCATAAAAGCGGGTTTTTACGACGATTACAAACGGTTCTACATTTCTCTACTATCCCTGCGTTAAATATAAATGTATGATACACCAAACCTTCCTCAATAAATTCTCCAAATTATGTTGAAAATTCCATCAAAATCCATTAAGCAGTTTAGAAGTACTAAGTTATTACACAGACAGACGCGGATAAGATACTTTGTTTTATACTACTTACAGATTACTGTTAAAATAAAAGCGTTCATTCTAGTATTATAAATAAAGTTCATGACCAAAAAAACTTTTATGTTGCGAGTGATAAATTTGTTAATCCAATTTTTTTTTAAATATGTATAACTGCAATTCTTCCGTCCACATTCGTACGAGTGAATGGACGTGTAGCTGCGATGTACGTGTTTATCGTAAGTAGATCAGGAGAACAGACAGTGCTGACGAAGCACATGCAGCCAGACGGGCGCCCGCACCAAGACCGTCAACCGCAGCTCTATGCATCCTGCTCCCTGTTCAGTAATAATAATTTATGAGTTTCTATTTAATAATGGAGTTAGGAAATACGTATTGATTTTTAAAATTATTCGCGTTAACGGAGAAACGCTTGCTTGATCTCGGTTCAATTGTCGAAATACTTGCTTAAAAGTAAAAATAATAAATTACTTCCCGTCACGCCTGGTAAATTATTTTAACGAGCGTACAAAAAAAACCTCTTCGTTTCTCAAAAGTATTAGGAAAATATGTTTCTTATATAAGCAATCACACTTGTTTACGTTACTGAAAACAATACATTAAAGATAATTTAAAATACTTTTTTTTTTGTGTTTAAGTTGCATTTAGCATACCGCTCCTTTATTTAGAGGTGCCGCAATTTCATACGAATATTTCAGATAAAATGTAAATACATAATTAAATATTGTGTTCACGTTAAAAAAAATACAGACNCAATTTCATACGAATATTTCAGATAAAATGTAAATACATAATTAAATATTGTGTTCACGTTAAAAAAAATACAGACGCGCTAATCTTGCAGCTTTATTTACAATGAAAACTTACTTTTAGCCGTTTGATTTCCATCGCATCCCGCATAAAAACGATTTATTTCAAACATAAGTATAAAAGCTTCAGCCTCCTGGAACCAGCACTGTACTACCAGCATATTTGCGAGTTTAATTTATTCCTTGTTTGTAAAAAAACGTGGGATTTAAAATAGAAAATTCAGTTAAGGATAAAATAATTGTATAAGGTGTAATGGTACTTTAATTAGCATTAAAATGAAAAATAGCTTTTTTTAATAGGTCTTAAAGTTTTTAATAACAAATATATATTTCATAAACTATGCATGTAGTCAAAGTCCCGCATCGTGCGTGTAGGTATACTGTTGAATGATAAAATATATATAAAAAAAATAGGATTAAAAAATAACACATTTTCCTATGCATATAAACATAAGTGCCGACAGCTCGCCTGGTGGCAGAATTTTGACATGAACGCCACCTATGTGTTGAAAAAAGAATCCAACATGGAGGGCGCCTACAGCGCAACCTATACTTAAAAAATATAAACAAACATGGCTGCCGCCTGGTGGCGATATCGATTATCAATACACTAACGCCACTTAGGTGTGAAAACAAATGAAATCCAAGATGGCGTCCTCCAGCAATGTATAAAAAATGACAAACGAAAAACAAAAATGGTGGCCTCCATCAATGTTTAAACAAACGACCAAAACCAAGATGGTGACACACGATAGAATGAGTTTAGGTGGGGGATTTTGGTGTTGAGGGGACCTGCGAAAATGTAAGTTTAAAAAAAAATAAAACTATAATAATAAATTTTTTATAATAATTTTTTAAATAATATTTTTTAAATTATAAATTCTTAATTATAAATTTTAATAATAAATTTTTTAAATAATCTTAAATAATAATTTTAATTATTTATATATTTTTTTACTTTTTTGGGTTTTAAGGTCAAAGGACACCAGGATCAAGGTGAAAGATCACCAAGGTAAATGTCAAAGTTCAATGTTAAGGTCACCTTAATCCATTATGGCCGCCTACCGACCAGAATGACAGTACGAACAGCTCCGACGCTCCGGTCCCAGGTCTCGATGTGCCAAAGTCCCCTTAATTATTCTACTATTAATTTTTTTATTTACTCTTTTGTAATAAAATAGTGGCATACTTTTTCTCCAGAACTTAGCGGGGAAAGAGTGGGAATTGAAAAAAAAAAAAAAAAAAGAGAAAATTAGTTTAACACTTTATTTTCGTCAAATAATCCAAGTCACAAGTTGTCAATTTTTATAAAACTTTCACTACTTATACGTCAATGGTTCTTCCTTTCCTTCTTCCTACCTGGCTGTCAAAATCAAATACGCAAACAATGTAACACAATACGAAATCTTTACAACGGCGCCAAGCGGAGAAAGCGGTCCAGCACATTTTTTAACACAAACATTTTAATAGTTTTATGAATTTGTATCACATGCAATAATTTGTGAGAACAGAGACTTCTGCCCTATTGTTGCAATAGTGTTCTGCATTACACTGGTAAACGATCATTTAAACCTTCTTGTCAAAAGGTATCGTAGCTGAAAGAGAGAGTATGTACCCCGAGGTGACTAATTCCCCATTGAACTAGTGACAATGGAGAGGAAAGCTTCTGAGAGACAAGAATTTCGNGTGTACCCCGAGGTGACTAATTCCCCATTGAACTAGTGACAATGGAGAGGAAAGCTTCTGAGAGACAAGAATTTCGTAGCACGAAAAGAGCTCATTCAAAAATCTTCAACAAGCTGCTAACAAATGCATGACGTTGGCATGTGATAGTAAGGGACAGTGAACAAAAGAATAAGAATGTTTTAACTCAAAAGAAAAAGAAACTTTTTCTGATCGGAAAAAAATGCCATACGCGAACAAGATAAATAGGATATATCCGGCAAAACATTGACCAAAGAAGACCAACGAAAGAATCTGGAGTGGAGATCAAATAACAGAAAAATTTTAACTCTTACTAACTCATGTTATTACTGATGTTTTCAAGTATAGGCTGTAAAGTCAGCACTTTTGAGGTCCTAGTTACTTCTTCCCTTCGGCCATTTTTTTTATCTTTCAATCACCTTTTTAAATAAATATTGTCATGTAAGTAGTAAACGCAGTGTGTATATTCAACCACACACGGAAGTTAACGTCTAAGGCTAAAATGAAATATATTTATATACTATTATTACAAAAAGAGGGCTTTCAAAAGTGCTCACTTTACGTGAATAGCCTATAGTATTCTGTTTCACATTTGCCATAAGGGATATTTTGGATAACTCAATACACATCTCGCACCACTGAAATTATAAAAAATAAAAAATAACAGTTTAAATGTTACCTGTAATGTGCAAAAGGCATTTTCTCAGGGCATATAGAACAACAAAATAATATTTACAACTATAGTCATACTTAGTGTGATTTTAATTACTTATTTAATCGGCTTTAAAACAGACGACACCAAAACACACTGGATGAAAATATATTGTACACATCTCGGCAAGCACTACTTCCACGAACGCACTTGTTAACGAATGCCACCTGTTGGCGTCTACTGTAACTATCTGTGGCCTGTAATCGCGGACGTCGTAAATTACTGACCCTATGTTTGAGATACGGGATATAAGACGCCCCCGTCCTATGTCCATTCAGGATAATTCTTTCAGCCCCAGCATACGGGAAATCCCGTACAATATGGGACAGTTGGCAACCCTATTTTCAAGACACACGTTAATTTTAATATATTTTTGTCGACTTTCGATTAATTTTTAAACGTAGTCGATATAACGTTCTGAATAAGTATTTGTATGAGTGCTATTGAAGATCACAGTTTTACTGTTGGCACGGGGCTGCCGTACATATAAAAACTTGTAAACGTAAAAACAACGTGTGTGAGGGAGGGGGGTGGGGGGCACGGTAGAGTAGGGATAAAGCAGTTTACACAGTAAAACACTCAGGCAGTAAGCATTAAGCAATGTTTACGGGCCGAAAACCGAGCCTGGCTTCACCACCACCACCTCCCAGAACCAATTCCTAATGGGGTATACTGGAAGCACTACTTTTATTCTATGACCATTCAATTTGAATCTTACAGACTTTTATAGACCAACGGCTTCCCCGGGAAAACATTTTCATTCCGATCCAATCCACATCGTAACTCAACAAAATATCACTCTTCCTCGTTGGGACGTCAGTTTTGTCTAATCATTCCAAGCCAACTCAAAGTTTCTATCAATTCTGGGGTTCTCATATCAACATCCAATAATGGCATACCATGGAAATAGTCACTTCCATCATCCAGATCACATTTCTATTTCCATCCTCTCAAGTCGCACTCGTGTGATATGTCTATTCAGAGATTAGTTTTGGTAGGGAATTATTTGTCACCAAAGGTAAGTCGACAGTCGGGCGACAGAGGAAATCAGCACTGGGCCACTCGGACCATGACACCCTGAAACTCCCACATGAGCAGTCACCAGTCATCAGTCATCAGTGGAGGACTTCATTGATCAATGCGCGACTCTTGAGACCCAGACCAGAATATGCATAACCTCCGTATCAGAGACATCTACAAAGAGACAGTCCGTAATTGGGCATGAGAGACCATACAGGAGGAACTGATGCCGTAGCACTGCACATGTTTCTACTAATGACAGGCCCGGCGTCTAGGACCAGCTCTCCCCAGCAGCGGGTAGGAGTTCCCAAGCTTAAAACTCCAGGCATTAAGCAGTAGGCTCCCAAAATTCTTCTGACACAATAGCGATGTTACTGACTAAGCTCGACCAATAGAAACGCATGTGCTGTATTCGATAAAAATGGAAAGAGTTGTTTTTTATTCGTATGTTTGTTTCCGATGTTTGTTTTTTTCAAAGCAGGTCATTATAAATTGTTATTGTAGTGAATAATTTAAAATAAAAGTTTTAAAGTAGGTTTTTTTAAATGTATGTTTTTCGATGAGTGACTAAACGTAAGACTTCTAAAATATTTGCACTGCAGTACGCAGTGGCAACTCCGTTGTGATGGACTAGGTTTGAGCCAGTGCATTGGGAAAGTTACTTCAACTTACGTCTTAATTCTTACTGTCCAAGTATTTTATTGTGAAAGCCCCTTAACACCTGTCGGGTGACAGAGTTGTTAGGTGGGGCTTGGGGGAAAGCGTCGTCCCAGAGGGGCGACTTGGCGCGGGACCATTTACGATAGAGCAACGGCGGAATACACGGGTGGGAGATTACCCGTCGAGCACCGGCAACGTCCACTGCGTTTCCCTCGTATGTGAGAGCCCGGGGTGAGCCTGCGGGAATCGAGTGGAGTGGAGAGATTTGGTCTTGAGAGCCGATGAGGGTGAAACGAGGTATAGAGCGGCACCAGAATGAACGGAATATTTTCCTCGATTTCTATTTGTTCAGTAAGCAACATTATGTATTTTGACTAACAGTTAGGCAAGGCCTAACTTTCGTATGTGTATTGCAACGAATTACGTCACTATGAGCTATGAGAATGTTAACATTGGAAGGACAGTGTGAGGATGGCGGACATGTTGTATGCGCGAGTGTGTCTCGCCAAAACGCCAAAACGTGTCTCTATCGGACAAACAAAATGTGAATCCAGGTCGTTATCGTTGAACACTATTTCATACTGTCTTTTCAAATATTGATCTGGTTTATTATGTTTTTTCCCGCACGCCTTATATGTAAATATTTTCATTTTTAAATTTTCGAGTTCCGAAAATGGCAAAATAATGTTTTTGAGAAAACAAAATTGTTCGGAAAAAGCAATCTGTCCCCGCCATGAGAGGTAGGGACCACTGAGGGCCACGGTTTGGCTCAGGGAGAGGAAAGTGCAAACAGCATAATTAGCAACTCAAAACTGCAATTTAAAATCGGGACATACATCCACGTCTCGGGAATTGTGAATTAATAACTTGTACCAAAGAAATTTAGAAGCGATACACGCGTAATATGTTTGGTTGTAGTTCAAAATAATGTTTGATGTCGCTAGAATGCCATAAAGACATTTCTTGCTAATTCCTTGCGTGACTTACCTATAGTTCAATTTTTAAGTTTTACAATAAAAAAAACGTAGAAGTTAAACCCTTATCTCAGGTGAACCAAGCATCTCATTTTAAAGAAACTTATTCGTGGTTATGCTATGATTTCAAGAAACATTTTTGCTGAAATATAATCTTTGTTTGACAATTTTTTTTTAATTTGTCTGGTTCAATGTTTAAAGTTATAACGGTCGTAACTACCACTGATAAAATATTAAATCTCTCCGAAAACAGAAAAAAATCACACAATAGAATTCTTTTAATGTTTTTTGTGGAGGGGGGGACGGACGTCAGATGGCTTTGAACAGGAATTATTTTTAATTACACTTATTTTTCTCCTCTTCTTTTAGATACGGGTTAGGAGCATTTCTTACCTCTTCAAAGGCTTCCATATAAAAATGACGTGTCTGGTGTTCACAAGGTCCCAAATCTGAGCTTGGCATTTTATGTAACAAAACTCTTCTATAGTTTTCTTTCCGGCTTTACTTAGCCTACTATTGTCATGGACATGCGCAGAATGCAAAAATTGGTCTACCTCATTTTTTCTGCATGGAACAGCATATTGTGCAGGTAGCAGGGAGTGTTGTTGAGAGCTGAGAGATCTGGGCGGCTATTAACAACGAGGTTTTGAGAGCCGATAAGGATGAAATGAGGGGAGATTGGAACAGCGCCCGAATGAAAAGGCGGGGGAAATGAGAGATTCCGAGAAAACCCGCCGGCCAGCGGCATCATCACGCACGATTCCCACTTGCGAAAATGCGGAGTGTACCGGCCGGGGATTGAAACCGGTTCGCCTTGGTAGGAGGCGAGCAGTTTAACCGCTCATCCACCGCGGCCCCTTTGCAGGGAGAGTGGTGGCGACTGGCCAGGGTTGGCGGAGGGTGCGTCACCGCGGCCATTGCGCATGCTAGGAGCGTTGTGAGCAGGTGAGAGTGGAGAGTGGGCGTTCCCCTCGTAGAGAACGTTTGGCAGTCGTCTCAGCACGTCCCTGATAACGACACATGGCCGGCACGCGCGCCCCTAGCATACCTGAGCAGCCGCGCCAACTGCTTTCTGCTCTAACAATACCGACAAACATCCCCCCCGGCCCAATACAGCCCAGGAGACGTCGTGCTCATAATTTGCACCCGTGGTGTGCCCCAAGAGAATGTGACGGGTGATCTCACTGGATACCAAGAGAAACGGAAGTTCACTGTTTTCGTTTCTCCTCGCGCATTCAAATCTCTCGTCGTTATGAACAGTGCTCCCCTCTGCTCCTCAGTTGGTACGTTGAAGCTTTCACTAGGACAATCTACAAACACTTTTCTTATACGGTTTCCCTTCGCACAAAAAACCAAAATGCTAACCTCAGATTTATTAAAAACTGTGACGTAAGAACTTTATTTACTAAGCTGCTCTTTTGAGAAATACAGTCTTATTCCAAGCAGTGCTAAAACTGAAGCGCCCTTCTACCATTTTAGCAAAATATTGGCAAATGCCTGCTCAAAATGGACTCAGCAGAGTCATATCACATAATCCTAACTTGAAATATCTGGGTGGATCAGACCTCAACTTATAACGAGATCCTATCCGAATTTGCGGCTAAGTTAAGGACAAGGAACAACAACATTTTCAAGACTGCGTACAACACAGGACTCGTATGACACATTACTCAACCACATACTTCGAGTCGGTACGTCAGTAGTGGTGCAGTGAGAACAGCTTCACAGTACTGGCTGACAGCTCTTAGCCGTTAATAACTCGACTTTTGAAAAACCTCATTTGAGAGTCCACAAAATGTTTGTTACCTCCAAAGAGTTTCAACTTTTACACTAATTTTCAGGAACCATCCACCACTACTGCAGGTGCAGGATCTCTGAAGAGAGAATGGTGCGCGAAAACATATGAGCAACTAGGGAATCGGCCCGGCTTCGCCTGGGTACAATTGAGTTTTACAGTGATACACTAATAAATAAATTGGAAAAAGACAGTTCATTTATGTGAAAATAGAATTATAAAATTCTACTATGTTGACCTAGGTTTTTAACTGATTACGGCAACCCAAAAGGAAGGAAATAATTTTTTACCTGATAGCCAAGAAGTAGGGTATTGTTTTTGAAATGTATCTGTGCAACTATCGCGTAGTTACCACATTTCCGCTTTCCAGCTTCGATGTACGACAATCAAAACGTGAGTTTCATCAAGTTGTAGCTTTGGAAATAAGTGTACCTAGGTAGGCCTACTACTTTTTGCGCTTGGCTGAGGGACCTTACTCGATCATCAAAGTTAAGCAACGTTCCCAGCGGCACACATTTGGATGGGTGACCGTTTAGTGGCATTACATCTGAGCGCTTCCGGGCTTCGGAGGGCACGTTAAATATTAGGCCCCGGTTGTTATTGATTAAATAGCAGTCGTTAAGCCAGCCAGGTCTTTGGGCGGCCTGATAAACTCTAACACCAGAGGAAAAAAATATTTCGGTCACGTTCCCAGCCATTGCAGAATTACCTTTTTGTTGTTATTCCACAGGAATCGTAAAATTTTCCGGGATATGAAGTATCCTATGTCCTATTCCAGGACCTAAAGTACCTACATGCCAAATTTGATCAAAGTCCATTCAGCCGTTATGGAGCTGAGTTCGGTCACGTTTCCAGCAGTTGCAGAATTACGTTTTGTTGTTATTCCACAGGACCCGTAAAATTTTCCGGGATTAAAAGTATTCTATGTCCTATTCCATGACCTAAAGTACCTATATATCAAATTTCAACTAAATCCGTTCAGCCATTATGGAGTTGAGTGGTAACAAACACACACACACACACACACAGACTTTCGCATTTATAATATTAGTAGGATGGCAGCAATTTTTTTTCATACTTAGATCTCGACACTTATATCGCACTATTATGTGTGTTGTTATGAGTTTTAAGCTAAGTAACTAGGTTTCTCGTGATGTATAACGTTCACCGCAAATTTTCCGTGGNTTTTTTCATACTTAGATCTCGACACTTATATCGCACTATTCTGTGTGTTGTTATGAGTTTTAAGCTAAGTAACTAGGTTTCTCGTGATGTATAACGTTCACCGCAAATTTTCCGTGGTCATAAACACTATGGTACGTGGGCAGGGCTTAACGTCTCGTCTACAGCGAGGTCACTAGAGACGGAGTAAGTTGCTCAGAGAAGCAGGAATGGGGAAGGAATCGGCCAAGGCCTGTAGCAAGGGACCATCCCAACGTTCACCTGGAGTGATTTCGGGAATCCATGGAAAACAGAAATCAGGATGGCAGAACCGGTAATCAAACCAGAGACCTCCCGAATTTTAATCCAGTGGTTTACCGTTAGGGCGTCATGCTCACGTGGCGATCAGGCCGGATCGGCGGAGGTCAAGTCTTAACTCCAACTAAAAAATTACTGAGCACCGATTCGGTGACCATGTAGTTCGGAGATCACCATAATCAGAAGGTCTGTTATCTCTTCTCTGGCCTGTGTGTAAAACCTTCCGAAGAAAAACGGAAAAAATGATTTTTTATTTTCTCCAATCACGTTGCTTTTATAGTTGTTATTGTAGCATTTATAGTTATTATTTCAGTTTCTGAGAAAAAATATTAACAAAATGTACATGTAACTTATATGATGTTTATTTACCCTTTAGTACAATCATAATGTTTGAGGTAAATACCCCGGGAATATTTAACTTGTTAACAAATTTCATTATGATACAATTAGCTATGGAAATTTTTAGCGGCGTAATTTGTAGCGTATAGTCAAATTTGAAGACTATAGACAGAAAATAAAACTTTTGACTATAAAATTTTAAGTTGGAGTTCACTCACATTTAGGTTATAGCGGGACTCTTGTTTTAAGTATGAGGCTGAAATTATTAACTTGACGCATCCTTAGCTACCAGCAGCCAATGGAAATAAGTTAACTCTAGCTAGAGTGATGAAACTGCAGATGGCTGTCAGGCGTAGAAATGGCTACAAAAAAAGCCAGACTGCTCAAAAAACCACAGGTGGTTGAGCACATAAATAACTGTGAAGACTACCATGGTTCCAGACTATTACGCAAAGTCGATATATCGATAAAAACAACACGATATGTCTATGCTGCGGGTTTGCTGAAGTAGCAAGTGAGACATGGACTACGTAATTTGTGGTTTTCTTGCCTCCAGTGAATGTCATACACGATGTATTTGTTATTGGTTAAAGTTCTCCTAGACGTGCCAATATACTGCCCAATTACAAAAAAAACTAACTGTGCCCGCGGCTCCGCTCGCGTGGACTACATAATTATTGTTAATGTTTTTTTTTTTAAATTAAGTTGAATTTTACTTAGTGTTAATCTTCTATACTATATATACATATTATAAAACTCAACGTCTCTCTGTATGTCTGTTAGTACGCTTATCACTCGAGAACCACTTATCCGATTTACGTGATATTTTAAATTCATAGCTATGTTCTCTGGCCAGGTTTTAGTATACATTTTGTCACGTAAAGTAACATAATGAATAAGCAGTGACGATAATAGTGAATCAAGACGGAAAAAAGTTTGCCGCCTGCGCGCTCTCTTGCAATACGCTGTCTAAACCGTTAAAGACGGAACAATATCATGCAGTAAATGATTGTGTAGAATAAAAAAACCTTAAAAAACGTTGCGGTAGCATATGCCTATATATAACAGAGAAATACTAATAAGTGCTGAGGTGGTGTGCAATTCTAATCTATTATATGAAGTTTCCCTGATGTAGTCATTGTTAAGGGTTGAATCTACTATGTTATCTGGTATTGGTAGACCCATGCTTTTTATACTTTTTCCTGACAATGTCGGCACTTGCTTTTCAATTTCAATGAGTGCAAGGTGAAAAATTTCGTCATTGAATGTTGCTTGTGAATTAAATGGTAAAAACGCTTATTAGTGTTTTTCTGTTATAGATAGATAGATAGATAGATATATGTTACCGCGGAGTTTTTTTTAGGTATTTTTATTCTACACGATTCTTTACTGTATGATATTGTTCCATCTTTAACGGTTTGGACAGCGTATTGCAAGAGAGCGCGCTGGCTGTAAACATTTTTGCGACTTGATTCACTATTATCGTCACAGTTTATTCCTTATGTTACTTTACGTAACAAAATATATACTAAAACCTGGCCAAAGAACATAGCTATGAATTAAAAAAATAACGTAAATCGGACACGTGGTTCTCAAGTGATAAGCACACTAACAGACATACAGAGAGACGTTGAGTTTTATAATATGTATATGTTAAGCAAAAAACACACATTGCGAAGTTTGCCTTTTGCCTAACAACAAAGGGAAATACATAATATTTAATTGACCTCGCTTTACATACCCCATATCTAGATCTATGTATATAGTCGATTCATTGTTACTTCCAACTTTTCTGAGGCCCTGCTAAAGTTCTACTTTCAGAATACTCCTCCGCCTCGTGCAAGCAAATCCTAACCAAGTCTTTGAAATTACACCAAGGGGACAGTGCACCGCATTCGTGCACACTCAATGTAATAATATTTTGCGTAAGACCTATTTCTTACTAGGCATTACCAACACAGCTATTTTCTTTCTGTTTTTAATCATATTATTTATAAATGAAATGCTATAATTTATAGATAAAATCTTATTAGAAGTTCAATTTAACCGAACATAGGTGTTTTTATGTTAAAACACGTATAAAACGCGTGTGATACATGTCACATTTAGGAAACAACCAAACACGTCGTATATAGATTGATTTTTCAGAGGCTTGATTCAAGAAATCCGAAAAAAATCGCGAATAGTCTATAGACGTATATTCGTGCGGTTTCTAAGAAAAAGGGGTCACGCAAACAGTTTTGGCCGCGAGGTTTGCGAGCGAAGGCCTAACCGAGTGAGTTCGAATAATATGTAAGTGGATAAGCAGAGATAAAGAAAAAATGGAGAAGTTCGGAGGTTTACCCCCCCGGAAAGTTTTGTCATATATTGCTCAGAGTGCCTCATGAATTATATTTTTCCAACAAGAGGTTATCGAAATCTCAAGTGGAGATGTCCCTTCCTCCGGGTTCACCCTTTTGGCTCTACGTGACTCGGTTTGAGATGAGAGTTCTTTATCGTCCACGAAGAAGCCCGAGACTCAGTTGAAATAAACTCTTGTCCATCGCCGCGCTTTGCTGGTTGTGAGAGAGAACGCAGAGTATGAGAAGGAAGGGGGGAATGGAAGCAGAGAGGGGTAGAGCAGACTTTCGGCGCATGACCGGAGTTCACGAGGTTTTCACCCACTTCTCACAACAGCGCTCCTCTCTCCGAGAATCTGCAGTCTGGCCTGACGCCAGGAATGATCAAAACAGGGTTTCAAAACAGTCGGTGAAGTTTCTGAAGATTCCCCAATACAGAAGAGGCCGCGGTGGTGTAATGGTTCGACTACTCGCCTCCTGCCTAGGCGAACCGGGTCCGATCCCCGGCGGGGTCACTCCAGGATATTCACATGTAGGAATCGTGCCGGACGATGCCGCTGGCCGGCGGGTTTTCTCGGGAAACTCCCGTTTCCCCCGTCCCTTAATTCCGGCGCTGCTCCATACGCACCTCGCTTCACTCTAATCGGCTTTGAAGACCTCGATGTCAAGAGCCACCCAGATTTCTTTACTCACTCCGATACAAAATACCGAACAAGGAGTCTCATTTTTTTGGCGTGTTGATGGTCCGGTGACACTCATTTAGGCAGACGGAACTTTCAGTTACCAGTCTTCATTGCCTCTAAACAAAAATGTCGAACGTAGATGCTAATATTGAAATTTTTCATAGGATTTTCTGCTTGTGTCCTATTTTACTCACAAATGAATGACAGTAACAAGACATTCAGATCATATAACAGGAGAGAAAGTGAAGGAGTGTCAACCGTTAGAGCCTCATTTTGCTTCGGGAATTACAATATTTTTGACGGAGAGATATGAAAAATATTCAAAGTTGTGGGTACAGAATATCTACTGGCATATTTGTTACAATAATTATTGTATCAAACTTTATGTTTACTTAGTGTAAGCCATATGATATTCAACACACAAACTTTTTGGTGCTATCTACGTAGATATAAATTTGACGAAAAGCATTGCTTTGGATATTAGCAAAACTAATAGTTATAAGTATTAACCATCATGAGAAATATAAATTATACTCAGTTTTCTCTGAATTTTTTTGCCTTCAAAAAATAAAATAAACTTGATTTTTGAAAAATTTGACGCAAGTGCTTATACACCTAGCGATAACGAATTTTAATTTGCAATATTTTAGGTCTGCAAGTAGTTTTTTTTCTTTCATTTAATACAAAGGGGTTCTTTACAAGTTCACGAGGATGCTTTGTATACTCAAAATACAAATTTTTTTTATCAACTAGCAGAAACAAAAAATGTTTCAGTTCGAAAATCTTATACATTCAGAATATAATGCCATTTACCTACGACGCGAAGCAGTAAAATGGCACATAATCAGACAAGTTTGAAGTGAGTTCATGTGACACAGTGGGGAGGGGTATGCATTATGGGGCGTGATATTTGAACCGCCAAAGTTCAAAAGTAAAAATAAATACTATATCTTGAATGGATTGCTTTTCACTATAGTTCTTGCTATTGTAAGAGCTGCGTATTGTATGTTAAAAATAAGGGCGAAGTAATTTTGGTGTGATCTTACATGACGTTATGGTAGCGTTGCATTAAAAGTGTGAACGCGATTCGTTGAACGCAAACTATTCACTTGTCTTAATTATAGGCTAAAATGTTTTTTTAAGGACGGAATACTGTATATATTCTCATATTTACATTCATTTTTTCTCAAGTTTAAAAAAAAAATGTTTTACGGGTTTAGCCAGTCTGAATCGTGCATGACAAAAATGGCCGTTTCCGGTGTCAAGAAACTTTAAAATGGCGAACGAATGCTGGAAACTAAATGAGGTTATGAAGATACTTAATTTGAACAGATGATTTCTAAGCATGAATGCTATAAGTGATTATTTCACAATATTATTAATAAGTAGAAAGAATGAAATTTTATTAGTAAAGAAGTTAAATAAATCACCACATTCGCTACATTTCTTCCTGTTGTGGACTTTATGGAAACACAACAGCACGGTCTCACTTTGAAAATAATTTCGGAATAAAAATCCAAACTAAATCCTCCCAGAAAAAAAAACCGGACCGTGTGACACATTTTCAAACACATTCAAAATTATTTCATCAAATTCGTTGAACGGAAAAATTAGATCGTCATATTTCGTCTTCAGATTTTATTGTCTGATATATCTGAAGGCGAAAATTTGACAGTGTGACAGGGGCTCTAGCCACGAGTAATAAATATTCCAGGAGGGTATATCCACATACCAGCCCCGCCTCGCAGTGACCAATTTTCGAGTCTCAACATTGGATGTGTTTCCTTGCCTACAGAAATGCCACAATCATGTTGCTTGGACTGAAGGTTAGTTCAATGCTTACATAAAAGCAAGATTTTAAAAATCTACACGAAATAATACTTTTAAAAATGAAATATAAGAGGCACAGTAGTGCTGAAAAACCAAACGGGTATACGTAAGTTTTTGATGACGTGATTCTGTAAGTTGTGCTGGCATTTCGTCAGCCGTGCCGGGTACTTGCGAACAATATGAAAAATCAAACTGTTTCATCTTTAGTGCGGGCCGCGATGTTTGCGTTTCTATCGCAACGGATTCCCACCAAGGCAAATCAGATTCGATTCCCGATGGGATCATCGAAGACTTTCGCTTGTAGAAAACGTTGCGGACGTTGCCAGTGGCGCGCGAACTTTCTCAGGATACTGTGTTTCCATTGATGATCCACATTAATTTCATTTTTCCGGGCGATGTGGCGCAGTGATAAACCACTGGACTTGCTTCCGGGAGAACACGGGTTCCATTCCCGGTCCAGCAATCCTAATATAGGTCTTCCATGGTTTCCCGAATTGCTCGGATGGTTCCTTAATACGACCCATGACCGATCCCTTCCCAGTACCTGCTTCTCTGAGCAACTTGCTCCGTCCCTGACGACCTCGCTGTCGACGAGACGTTAAGGCCTATAAACCTGCCCATCATTTATTAAATTTTATCTCAATGAGAGTTAAGTTGAGTTGAGAGATTTGGGCGGCTCTTAATAACGACGTCTTGAGAGCCGATGAGGGTGAAAAGAGGCGAGAATGTAGCAGCACCAGAATGAAAGGGTGGGGGAAACGGGAGATTCCGAGAAAACCCGCCAACCAGTGGCAATATCCGGCACGATTCCCACTTACGAAAATCTAGGGACCCTGCCGGAGATTGAACCCTGTTCATTTTGGTGGGAGGCTAGCAGTATAACCGCTCAGCCACCGCGGGCCCTAACAAGAGTTAAATACAACGTTTTTAAGCGCTTTGCAAATTCTTCAACTCGTTTATCTAAGTCAATGGGAAGCACAAGTGAGAGATCTCCGAATATTCGCCGTGCTGCATAAAACATGCAACTGCGCGGGACCACGCAGTAATTAAGACCACAGAGGCGAATTAGGAGCTTATTCTGCGAACTCCAGTCGCACTTGCCAGTAAAATGACGTTGCTGGCAGGTAACACGTCGGAATGCCATTCGCCAGTCAGTGCCTGGTAACTTAACTTGCCAGCTGGCAGGCCAGCCAATAGGGAATCTTTCGCAGCACGCAGTAGACAGTGAGACATAAGGCCCACTTCCAGAGCTCACGCCGTCAATCAGAGAATGAGTACGCGCACATTAAAAGAACCGCCATGACATTTCGTCTCTGTGTACTTATTTACTCTGTGGCGGACAGTGTTACCAACTCAGTGAATATTACACCTGAACTGGTAGATTTCAATAATTCCCACCTAATGGGCAAAACTGTTATCTAGTGATCAGTAGGTATTCTACTGTAGTGGATATTTTAAAATTTTCTATAAAAAATGATAGACCATTTGTATAGATTGTTCGGAAACTCACCCGAAATATTTTAGGAGGCGATTCCTTGTGGAAAATGGGTATACTTATGTATTGCAACGTATAGCTTAGCCCAACTCCGAAGGGAGATATCCGCCCTTGAATATCGACTTTATAATTCGTATTTTCGCAAAATATCGAATACTGGGTTGAATTAAACCACGATTCTCTCTTATCGAGATTTTCAACACATGAAAAACCAGTGTTATTGCCGTCCGACTACATGCAAATAATAGTGGCCACTCTCTAATTGCCTACAATTGTTTTTCCGTCATGTAATACGGCATTTTGATGTGGCCGTCGTAACCAGTACGTCCTACCTGACAAGAAAAGGTGGTCCTGTTGCAAGTGGCCAGGAAACACCGTTTCCTTAAAACGCACACAAAGATGACAGCGGCGACGTTACAATGCCTGGAAAGTAGGCAATACCAGTACAACCTTCGTGGCGTCACGCGCGTGCTTTACGCCAGAATCATAAGATGTCAGCGGCAAATGAAATATATTTATTACTGTAAGTTTATGACTATAGGATATAAGATGTTCAAAAAGTTCACCAGCGTTTTATGTGCAGAGGGTACAGTGTCGTATTACAGATGGCCCGAGCAGCGACCAACATACGAGGACTATCCTTTGCATCACCAATGGCGGCCACAATTCGCCCAATGAGGTCCTCCACAGTAGTTACAGAACCTGCGCGGCCAATCCGCTTCCGTGTGTAAAAGTATTGCCTACATACCAGGCATTGTAACGTCAGCGCTGATATCTTTGTGAGCGTTTTAAAAGGAAAAGGTGGGTCCTGGACACTTGCAACACGAGGATTTTTTTTTTTGTTACGTAGGATGTACTGGTTCAGACGACCACATCAAAATGCCATTTAACATGACGGCAGAACGATTGTATGCAATTAGAGAGTGGTCACCCCTATTATTTGTACGTAGGCGGACAGTATCAATACTGGTTTTCTCTGAAGATCTCGATAATACTAAACATTGTTCAGAAAATCGCGGTTTATTTCAAAGCCATTTTCTATATGTTGCGAAAATAAAGATTAGAAACTCGATTTTTATGGGCGGGGATCTCCCTTCGGAGTTGGGCTAGGCTATAAGTTCCAATACATAAGTCTCCCCATTTTCCACAAGGAATCACCTTAGAAAATATTTCTGGTGAGTTTCCGAACAACCTGTATATAACATATATAAATACATATATATTTGTGTGTATATGTATTCATATAGTGTTCAAATGTTTAAATCTCAGCACAGCATTATCGTGCTTATTATTTTAATCGTCGATACTGTTTTCAATTTATTGTAAGATTTGTCACAACTACAGTAACATAATATGCGCATTTATGTAGGTACAATTTAACGGTGTTAAAAAAGAGGAAAAATTAGTTGTAAATCTGTAATTTGAAACAGAATTAACATTATTGGTATTATTGTTATTCGCAAAATGTTATGTATATGTTCGTGATTTAATGGATTCGGGTGGATTTTCACCCGTGGTCTAGTGTAATTCTCTGGCTAAGTGTTGGCAACACTGGGGGGAGGAACTGCAAGAAGGTCGAGTGCAGGCAGATGACAGCGACAGTTGTGTCGCGTCGCGCTGGACCGCCGGCGCGTGTTTTATTGTTCTTGAGCGCGCTGCTTGGCCGGTCAAGCACGCAGCCGGCGCTCCGCTAGAGCGTTTACCGGCCCAAACATCGTGACTAGCACTTACGCTGCCGGACGTAATGGCCGGAAAGATTCGCACGCGAGGGAAACTGCGGAATGCGGAAAGCTGAAGGTGGGGTGTTACGTCGCACGCGTACACGTAATAACAATAATATTTATTTCCTTTTACACAAATAGACTAATGGAAGCCAGGATTCAAGAAGATTCTTATTACATCGGGAGAGCTTCCCAAACGCATCACTTCTTCCACTAGTCTGACAGTTCCCCATCATCCTTTTCGTAAAACCAGTGCAGTTCATACCATAAAAATCAAGAATGTTCTACCAGTCCTTTAATTAATAATTCACTTTACACTCCCTTGTTGAGAGTGTTGTTACAATTTCTACACCAGTTTTCCTCTCCTCACCATAGGAAGATAGCCGTGGTCCCAATGGACGACTAGAGGTACCCGCTCTCTGACGTTTTTGAAGATAGTTTTCTGGTTCTACATACCGAAGTTCTATAGTGGCACCCCTGTGCCCGTGACGCCATCATGCAAAAGTCCGTGATAAAGGTAATTGGAATGCATCACCCATGAAATATATCTAAATAAATAATTTTCTGGAAAGGTTTGATAATTTGTATTCAGTTTAAGACACCTCACCCAAAGTTCGAAGTAGTTAACCTTGTTATTTCCCTTTCAGCGCCTCTTTCGGTTTCTACACACTTTTAGTCGAAGGCTGTCCACGGTAAAGTGAGCATGTTTGCAATCAATCTCTGAAAAAAATTTGCTGTTCATAACTAAGTGTATACTACAGTACACATCGGCATGCAAGCTCCCAGTTAAGTTGGCAGCGTATTAATGAAAATATTTCTAACTCTTAGCGTTGTTTCGCAAGTCTAATTGATTAAATTTATGGGTACTGAAGTCTGTGTTTCTTGTTTTATACACATAAGAGCACACATTTCCGTATTTTTGAATTTTTTTTTTCTTTTCTGAAATGTGTACTGTTTCACTTGGGTGACGTATGAGTAAAGTGAGACGTTATATGGCAATTGTTAATTTTTACGTATGGGAGAAGGATACAAAATGAGAAGAAAAGTAGATCCTATGCGGTGCTTCCAAAAGCGGTCAGTTAACAATGAACAGCCTGCAGAGCCTTGCGCGTCTGCTTGGATGAAGTAATGGCGTTGTGGAAGCAAGGTTCGGGAACACCGTCTTGAGGAGCACAGAGTGGCCGTCCGTCCGCTCCGCAGTGGCCTAATTACGGCAGATGAGTGTCAGCGAGAACTTGCGAACACACCGGCCGCGCTACCGGATATCTGGCTGTGAGAACAAAGCAGCTTCTTCCCACTGGTGGGAGCCGGCTCATCGTGTTCCCACGAACCCCGTACCCCACCCATATCCCGCAGTGTTAACTGTTATAGCGCACGTCCTCTTCTTCCCCGTCGCGGAACGGAAACATGACTCTTATTCAATTTGCTTTAAAAGTTTTTCCCTTCAATACCTGTAAATATTTCGTGTTGCTGCAAATCAATCAGGGATGTGGCGTTTACATCAGGTTTCGAACCCAACAACGCTCAACACAAGTGTCAAGACGGGAAGATAAATCTAGTGGACCAAATTAGGATACGTGGAAAGCTTTAATGACATAAATTGTAATTTGAAATAGTCAGACGGCGAACAGCTAGCTGTCAATTCAATAAACGTTTCACGTTCGTTTAGAAGTTAATATCGCTTGGTTTATTGCCAAAGTAAAAATGACTTAATCCGAAGTTTTAGGAAAATATGTTTGGCTAAAACGTTGCTGCAGAGAAAATTTAATGTAGTGTAAGGTACTGGACTACCCTGAAACATAATAATGTCTGTTAAATTACAGCGTGACCTTTGCAGTTTACTGCTATACTGCAAAACTGCATTCCAATTAATTTACCTTTCACTCAGAGACAATGAGCCATTTTACACGTTAGTCAGGCCTCCGTTGCCATTAATTTGCTTACATCTGTTCCTTATAAATTTTATTTACTTACAAAATGCCTTCCGTTGAGCCTTTTATAATGGCAGAGCCATAATGCTAGGGAATATGTTTTAATACAAGTTATCATTAAAAAAAATAACACGTATACACAGCAGAGAAACATTCATATTGTAGTACAAAAAATACATTTATAAAATTATCAATAAAACTAAACTACACATGAACATATGAAAATATAATTAAAATTACTATTCATGTTCAAGAAATGAGTGGCTAACCAAAAAATGGTTTTGTTTAATTTTAAAAGCTTTACTGTCGTGAACGTAAGGGTGCGTAGTGTGTTCACACAAACGATACACCTACATTAGTACTGAGCTTGCAAGCTAATTTTGCCTCTTTAAATCATTTCCCCAACGCATTTCCGAAAATTCTGACATATATAGTAATTATAATAACATTTGAATTGTTCCGTTTTTAAGAGATTAAGAGTGTAGTAAAAACTGATGACATGCGTCAACGATCGTGTACTGCTGGTGAAAATTATGAATCCGTTGTGATACATACTTGGTGCATAATTATTTATGAACTGCAGTAAGTACCAACCAGATTGTTCGGAAATAAATGACAAATGAACATTGTCCACATTCAACTCTTCCTGACCTCCTCATGTCTTGATTCACGAGACCGGTAAGTAATGTACAATAACAGAAAGCATTTGCGTAATTTGCAGTGCAGATGACGGCATCGTGTGACATGTTACAGTGCTTTAATTAACATGTTAGAACAGCATGAGTTACAGGTAATTTTGTTGTTCTAGTTCAAAATGGGACATGGGGGTGCTACAACGTATGATACTTGTGCGAGCCTACGGGAGGTATAGTCTATTCGCGGTTTCTTTACACTTTTTTAAACAAACCTTTGAAAAATCACCCCCTGTATGACGTGCTTGGTTGTTTGTTCTAAATATGCCTTCTATCACTAGCGTTTTATACTTTTGTTTTTTAATTCAAAATTATTTTTATTTTTGGTTCAATTGAACGGTTACTTATATTTTATCCATATTTTGTTCATAATTAATATGAATAAAAATAGAGAGAAAACAGGTGTGTTGGTAATGCCAAGTAAGAAATAGTTCACATGCAAAATATTATTAAACTGAATGCGCACAAATACGTTGCGATGTCCCTTCGACGTAATTCGCCAGACAAAGTTAAAGCTTTTCCCATGATACGGAGGAATAGCCCGAAAGCAGAACTTAAGCAGGGCTTCAGAAAAGTTGGAGGTAAGCATGCGTGACCTATAGTAGCAACTTTACAACGGACCAGTGCGCCATTGGTACGAAAATTGTCGTGGCAGTGAACAGCGTCTCCAAGACGAGGAAACGAGATGACGCAGGTCGCGCGTGAATAACGACGTTTCCGAGGCGCGCGCGGAGGCAAATTCACGCAACGCCCTCGGAGAATTTGCCCGACAGGTCAACATTTCAGATCAGCCAATGTCAGCCTTCTACAGCAAACAGGAAGGGTGAAAGAAATGGGCAGGATACCACATGCACTGGCAGTGCATAACAAAGAGCAGTACACATACATTCTTAATAACCGTGTTGGTTCGTCACCACGAGCCCGCAATCGATCACATCATGATGTATAGGCTGTTCACGGATACTTCCAACTTTTCTGAAGCCCTGCTAAAGTTCTACTTCCAAAATATTCCTTCGCCTCATGCAAACAAAGCCTAACCACGCATGGATAAATTACACCAAAGGGACAGCGCACCGGATTCGTGCGAACTCAGTGTAATATTATTTTGCATATTAACTATTTCTTAATAGGCATTGTAAACACACATATTTTCTATCTGTATTAATCATATTAATTATAAATTAAATATTGCAATTTATAGATGTAAGTAAAAGCTCATTTAACTAATAATAAAGTACTTTTATTGTAATACGTGACGTACTTAGTTAACAACCAAACACGTCATACATGGGGTGATTTTTCAAAGGTTAGATTCAAAAAGTGTAAAGAAACCGCGAATAGACTGTACCAAAGTAGTGCTGTTTGACGAGGCGATTACAATTTTTTCTTGAAATGGGAAAATGACGTTCATACCTGTATATTGTTATCCCTAGACCAGAAACGCTTACAGCACTAGTTTGGTAGAGCGCTTCTGCGACCACTTCATGAACTAAATGCGTCAACAAAGGGCGTCAACTCGCTAACATTGTTAGATTGGCGAGTGTCCAGACCAGTCTTCTACGGCCGTGGAATACACTATATAACGAGATGCGCATGCCGAAGTAATCAGAGCGCGTGTGTGTGTTTACGTCGGCGATGAGAGCACCAGCTATATACGCGCGATCAGCCGCAGGCGCCCAGGGTGACTGAACTGTGCGGTGAAATCTGAGCCAGCGGCGAGATAGAGCATCTTCCGGTCAGGCTGGATGGAACCCGGACCTGCGGCCGGGCCGGGCACGAGCCCCACCGCATTCTCACCTCTGGCCGGGCTTGGCTTACTCACGGAAACCACGCAGGAGAGAAATTGTATTTCGTCCTCGGGAGGTCACGGCTTCGAGTGTCGGCGTACCTGTTCGTACCGCTGTTCCTCTACAGGGTAAACTGGCTAAAAGGCTAGTTATTCACGACAGAGTGAGCGCTTTTGAAATCGACCTTTGAAAAATATCGCTGTCCCTAACTGATATGTTTTAACTGGCAAAATGAAACGGCATGCGTCCTGTAAAGTTGGAAACGACAAAAGGAAAGAAGTCCCATGTTTTAACGTTGAATGAAAAGTGTTACGAAAACTGTAATTTTTACTTTTGCTTTCTGTTTTCTAATGCATAAAATTGTAAGAATCAGTAAATCTGTAAAATATTTACTTTTACAATAATTTCACAGTTTTACTTGATTAACGCATGAATGATGTCACCAAGTTCATGCCAGTGCTAATTTTACACGTGTATGGCGGAAGAATACACAAAAGTCTTTACCATTAAGAGGCTAGCTCACCTAAAGAGTTACTTTCCGCTTCTGAGGGAGAGTAGTGAGGGAGCGATAAGGGCTACATTGCCACGCGCATCAAGTGCGTCATCGCCACTAAGCGCAAGGCTCTGAACTAGCGTGCAGTGTTCTCGTCGTGCTGCGTGTACCTATGGGACTAAGCGGTCACCCTATTTTTTTACTGACGGAAAGTCTGAAACGAAGTTCAATGTAGAGCTCTAGAGTATTTTTGTATGTATGTGACTACGGCACTTTGAAAAAGCCTTTTTCAGCGACGCTGTAGTGTTCTGAAATGGCGTTCCTAATTTTCCTGAAGTCTTGAAAGCATTCAATGGGCATCGTCTGAAGTGTGTTGTTCTTTTCGTAGGTCAGCACATTCTACGCAAATTAACTAGTTTCGTGGGAAAACGTAAATTTCGAACACTCTGCAGCGCAGTTCAAGCTGCAGGTAGGCGGGCCCCTTAAAGTTTTAACGTCTTTGAATGAAACGCAGTTAGTAGGGGCCGGCCAAATTAGTTTTTTATTTGGCATCGAGATAGTTATCACGGTCTTGCATACAGAATCATTCTTAACTCCGAGAAAACACACTGAGGCGATTCCTTTCAGAAAATGGGGTGGAAAACATAATACGACATGGCCTAACGAGATTCGTAAGGGAGAGATACGCCCTTGAAAATTAGGAATAAAAAATTAGTAATTAGCATGTCAGAAACTAGGTACGCGAGACAAAAAAAATTCGTGAATAGTGTAAGCCTGTTTTGATATCCGCCATCCGTGGATATTTGGCAAGTAATAACATCGCCCGTCATGAAGAAATTCAGGGCTACCGTGTTTACCCTGGGTGTTTATCGATTTTTATCATCCACCAAACGTTCGCAGATGGCAGGTATAAAATCAGGCTGACGCTGTTTACGTATTTTTGCTATCTCGGTTTCTGACATTTTGCAAATAACTACCTTTAATTCCCCATTCTCGAGAGTGTGATTCTCCCTTGATAATGACGTTATGTCGTAGGTTTCATTATGTTTTCTACCTTTTTGTACCTGTAGTTCAGTATTATTCTGTATACTACAGCCGGTATCCTATGTTGATTGGTTACTATCTCGCTTCGCCATTTCAAAGTGTTCATTCGCTGGCAACGCGTTACTCAGATCATATCAAATAAAGAATGGTACAATCACACTAGCAGTGCAAACGTACAATTTTTTGGAGCAAAACCTGTAATCAAATAATAACGGAAAATTTGCACGTCTCTTAGTAATTAGTTGAACGTTTATCTGAACACTTCCAAGAAATTAGTTATTTTATGGTTATTCTTACATGCGTATGGTCACTTACAAAAATGTCTCAAGACAAGATGCAAACAATAAACGTGATATATTAGAGGCGATGTTCTTAAACTACCATTCCAGAGAACATTAGAATTAAGAAAACCAAACAAGGAATTGAGTAAATATCGTTGACAGGTACCACCGGAAAAAAGCAGCTGTAATGGTTTGGCCATACGCAGAAAACAAAAGAAGATAATACCATAAACATATAGGAGTGGAAATCAAACTGCTGGAGGAAGACCCCTCAAGTTATGTGATTCGGAGGTGAGTAGGCCCTTCTGCAAAAAAACAGCTAAGATACGAAATTGTCGGAGGCAGAGAAGCATGGTGATAAAAGCACGCGAAACAAAGTAAAAAAAAAACTTTTAAATGCTATATTTGGGTTTTATTTATTTATTGCTTTTAAGCAGGTTTTTTTACCCCCTTTTTCATTTTTGTGCAAACATACATAGTATGGAAAGTGTAATAAGTAAACATGTTTTTTACACTTTCAAATACGCAGAAAATTCGAAACGAAGTTATACTGACAATTTGCAACAATAATATATCATATGGACCTGAGAAATTTTTATGACTAAACGAAACAAAATACACGGGTACAAAATTGTAATTTTTTTTTTTTTTGGGTTGCTCATACGGAAAAGTTTTCAATTATTGTGTTAAGTTAAGAGTGTTTACTACATTTAAATATAGAAAAGTGCTCACAACTTTACAGGATTTCTTTTACAAATAAATATTTTTAATTAATTTTAGTATAAGCTTAAAAACGTCTAAAGCTTATTTTTATTGCAGTTAAAAAGGAAATCAAAATATATTCTTTTCTTCCATAAAAATCCCGTACAAAATTATCACATAGTTAATTACAACAAAATTAAATTGATTTACATAACCTGACGAGAAAAATAAGCGTGACAAAACAATAAAAGGACATTTTATGAATTTCAATTAATATTTAAAAAATCTAATGACTTTTTAGGTGTAATTTATTACTGATAATGATTAGGAACGACAAACGAAACATTTAAAGAAGTCATTAAAATCTCACAGACTACGGGTAAGTCGATACTTAAGAAGGCTTGGGACACATATTAACCCAAAAAAAAAATTTAAATTGAAGTCCACATGATTTTGGAAGCAAAAATAGAGAAACTAAAAAAGTTGAAACTAGATAACTGTTTTTGCCAACTTTGTGAGTAATTATGTTGCCCTATTGGTGCGTTTATTGTTCATGATATCTTGCGCCCCAATAACATAAACAAAGATTTTCATATTTCAAAACAGCTCAGCAGAAACACATCCCTTTGGTACAAAAATATTTGTACACACAGTTATTAAAAGCTGTTATCTAGGATATCCCTTTCTTCGTTTTTCTCTATTGGCTTGCATAAAGTTTTAAAATACGATTGACGACGAGTGTTAATTATGTCCCAAGCATATTTCTCACCTGAATGTACATGGCGATGGCACTCGGCTTCAAGACGAGAACATTCCCGCTCCCGGGCGCGCGTCTTCAGTGTAGTCCAACCACAAAAGCAGAAGCACCCTGCGCATGCGCCAGCAACACCCGCCCCACACCAGACTAGTGGCACGACACCGCCGCGGTCACCACTGCACTACCCGCCGCAGGACAGTCAAGGTCGCCGCTGCGCTCGACTACAGAGAGTATCTCTCCCGCGACCATGTGCTAAGGCTTTATACCTACTGACCCAATTCCCTCCCACCGCGGCCGGCTCTCGATACCTGCTAGTCAGTCGGCGGTCTGTGAGGTGAGTGTTCCGTCTGTGACTCGTCGCCGACTCCTCCTTTGTCGCCTCCTTCCTCCTCTTCCTTCTTCCACCCCTCTTCTCCCCCTAAACTCACACATCACCAGCCGCCAACCAGTTTTCACCAGCCAGCCAAGCTCTGTCTCTCGCTAGATTGCATTCATCTCTCTCTCTCTCTCTCTCTCTCTCTCTCTCTCTCTCTCTCTATACAATATACCTTCAAATACTCTACATCCTCCCTTTAATTATGTTTAAGGGCGATAAGTCCCTGCCATTTTGGATTTATATATATATTAAGCTATAACTTACATTTAAGTTGGTTTGACGACATTTTCTGCACCACACGGCATAAATAATAGCTTCTCAAGCTTTATCAAGTTGTTACGTTTTCACTGCCTTATTAATTTCTATCTAGTAACAGCTGGGAAGAAGTAAGTGATTTTTTTTGTTGCGGGCGACTAGAGCAATTAAACTAACTACCGTAGTCAAGTAATACCAACTTCAGAAAATGTAGAAAGGAATGTCTTGTGCCGTGTCGTTCCGTAAGATTCATTGCAAAATTTACATTGCAGGTTTTTGCGAAAATTCTAAAAATCAAATATGGCGGTGACTGATTACCCTTAAGACTGCGGCACCCCTTCGATTTGGAAATGCAAAGATCACGCTGTGCAAAAACATATTCGGTTAATTATTGTGGCATTGTCTGTTTAGTCTGCCCGGGCATGCATAAATTTACTTGTGTGAAATAAAAACATACTTTCATACACTAAGTAATAATTCTTTTTAAAAAAACCAAGTCATTGGCACCGTGAGTATACCGACAGTGTACGTCTATGGTCATTGCAATGGAATGTGAGGGCTGCTGTACGTGAATACCAACGACGGTTTCCTGAACGCAGAACACTAAATCGAAAAGTGTTTTCGAGGGCATTCTCCACACTGCGCGAATGTGGTTCTCTTCCCAGTGAGTGTCACATAGCTGTACCTCGGACACCATTATGAATACAGCATATGTTTATTGATGTTTTCCCTTCAAAATGGCTCTTACTATCACCTCTTAACGTGTGCCAGTTTCCCCCTGAAACACTTGTATGTATGTATGTATAAATGCATATACAGGGGCGGAATTCAACCTAAAAACTTCGTGAGGTTCCTTATGCAAAATAAATGGGGAAATATACAGGAAATTTTCTACCTAAACTGAACATTACGGGAGATAAGTCCTCGAAAAACCAGATTTTAAACTGTATGTTTACAAAATATCGGAAACTGAGTGAAATTTAAATTACAATTCTCTGAACACTGTTTTATATTATCGGGTTCTTTAACCTAAGAAAAGTTATTGATACTGCACTCATAATGAAAATAACAGGGGGGGGGGGCACACTCTTTTTGCAGGCAAATTTTTTACCGTCAGGAATTATGAACATTTGATGTTAGTTTGTTGAGCAGTATAACATAGTTAAGACAAACGTGTCTCTTGTTGCAACTGCCCAGGACATTTCGGCGGCAACGGTACAGTTCCAGGTGCGTAGGCAATACAAATAAATCTTGCAGGGAATCCTATACTGACTGTCGCCAAAAACAAACAGGTAGCTTAAGTGCTTTAGATTTATTAAATGTATGGTACACGTTGTTTACAGCAAGTGTTAAAAATGTTCTCCACCATTGTCTGTGCAGTGACCACAGCAACAACATACTGTACCGTAGACCCACGTAGAGCGTATTGCCTACATGCCAGGCACTGTATCGATACAGCCAAAGCTTTGTGTGTGCCCGCACAAAATAGGTGAATCCTGTAAAGTTGCAACCAAAGGGCCATTGTTGTTGATTAGGTTATGCTGCCCAATAAACCAGCATAAAATGTTTATAAATACTAACGGTGAAAAATGTGTATAAAAAAGGAGCGTGGCCACCCCTGTTATTTTCATTATGGTGAGAGGTATTGATAATGAGAGTTCGCTCTCATCTTGAAGATCCTGTTAACGTAAAACAATGTTAAGAGGATTGTAATTTAATTTCACTTCGTTTCCGATACTAAGCAAAAAAAAAAAAAACAGATTAAAAACTCGATTTTCACTTCCTAACACTCCGTTTAGGCGAAAAGTGTAATATGCTTCCCAAATGATTTTGAATAAGGAATCACCTTACGAAGTTTGACGAGTCGAATTCTGCTCCGTTATGTATATCGAATACACATGCTCCCCAGCATACGTACAATCATACATTAATAATAGATAACGATAACACACACAGTAAACACTCAATTTTACTACAGTAAATTTGCTAAAAATAACACTACTTTTTATACCAGGGAATTTGGTCTTGATACAATTGTGCAGAAGCAGTGTGTTTTTAAACACAAACTTTTTTCAGGCAAAGCGGTTTCGTTTCAATTATGCATCATCACTTCATACACCACAAACATTCTGTGATTGCAAGGTGAAACTATTATAATAACTTGCCAGGGTGCTCAAAAGTAACAATTTTGGCCGTGCTGTATTTTAAGTCACTGGTCAACCTTAATTTTTTCATTAACAAGTTATTCGCTTGCAAACGTAGTAAACGTTTGGGGTTTCTGCTTGCTATATCTGTAACACAGCAATATTAATAATGATACTTTTGCTAAATCGAACTATCTTTGCTATGCAAGATTATAGCTTGCCAGACTGAAGCGCATGCAGTTTATATATTGTATAACATTGTGTTTCATAAGTGGGATATTTGTGTTAACCAGAGCCCAGTCTTAATGCCTACAAATACACATAAAACCCCAAATGTCTAGTAATCAAATTGAAAATCCGTACGAAATAAATATTTTTCACCGTATAAATATCCTTTTTCTTTGAGAATTTTAGAATTTCTGTTACTCTTGGGAGCAGTTGGGCATCTGATAATACAAATGGCGTGTTAGCATTCCAACGCTTCTACCTGGGACAGATCCCAACGGAAGTCTCAAAGTCCAGATTAGTACTGGACTGAAGTTGTTTCGTCAGTACTTCAGTGCATGCCATTAGATTCGTAGTTTGTTTACAAACATAGCTTCCCTCACTAACAACAGCTGTGGCGGAGGGATACATTGTGGCGGCACTACTTTTCGAGAACTGTCAAGATTGACTGAAGTCATATGAAACTGAGAATATAAACCTACTGTTCATGACTGATGGCAACGTCTTGGATGAAACTTACTTCAAATTGACAGCATAAAGCTTCAAATAGGAAACCGTTTGCAGATGACAACACGTCAACACGTGCCTATGGCTAAGAGTTAACAACTGCATACCACCCCGGGTTTTCCTGAAACTGGCTTGTGTCCCCATAACCTCCCATCTCCCACGTCCCGGCTTCCCCCCATCAGTTACGTACTTTTACATGGCACGCGCATCCAAGGCTTACATGAAATTTGAAGCCAGAAGCTCGCAATCATATGCCTGCCTAAATTATGTCGACCTACTAAGGACACCGCTCAAAATATTGACCTTTTTTTCTGCTTTAAGACAGGTTGTTCAGCGTGCTGTGTAACTTAAACCGTAGCTTTTTCTTTTTCGCGAGATATGATTTTCTTAGTTAAATAAAAGGTATTTATATTGCTGATAAGAATTGCTGTTCTGTCTATACGTAATCACACAAAAATTGATATTTATTTTTGTTACTTTAAGTAACCAAATTCCACATATTTAAAATATTTAATATGTATTTTCAGCCAAAAAAATATATAATTTCAATATTACGGGACGTTCCCTCTTTACAAAAACTTGCTTCAAATAGAATAACAGTAGGTAATGAATTATGGTGCTTTATTACAAAAAAAAAATTGGAGAAATAAATATTTACACTCGCTCCCTGACCAGGCTATCACAGGGGAAGAGGCGACAAATGAGGCAGTTTGCTCCAGGCCCTTATCCCTAGGGGCTCATCCTAGCCTTTAGACCTTGAAATATGTTTTCATTGATAATAATTTTCTTTCATACCCTATGGTGATGCAAAACCTACTCATTAAAAATGTGTCGAATAAAGAACACAGTTTTGCGTAAACAAGACATTGTAAGTATAGTGTCGAGAGTTCGTTTAAAACAGGAAACTTATTTAATTGGTTTGGTCGTGTACAGTGCAGTATGACACCGACCAGCTATATCGATATCATAGACTAAATATGTAATACCTCCTATTTGTCTTTTGCGCATGTGCCCAAAATTGACCTAGCCTAAATGAACCACTGTCAAAGTCACGTGGTCAACAGTTATGAACGTGTTTGTTTATATCTTGATTTTCACAAGACAAACTCTTTTAAGTGAACAAAATATATTTACCAACTTGAATTTAATCAAACTACGTTACAAAATGGTTAGAGGAAATATACAAACATCTCAAAGCACTTGCTTACTAAACAGTGCATGTTATAATTTCAAATCCAATCCACGCCTTTTTTGCTAGTCGTATTGTCAGAAAAGCAGTTCATTGTTGGGAGACATATTGGTTGTGCACAGTCAGCGAGATCGGTCTACCTCATCTTTAGTCTATGATCAATATCCTCTGGTTGGCAGATTCCGGTCGATCCGACAGCGTTAGTGAACTGCAAGCAGGATATCTGAGCACAGTCATGATGTTATAACTAAAGGCACTAGACGAGGGGCGATGGATGTTAGGGGCTAGCTCAGGGGTACTCAAACTTCGGCCCGCGGACCCATTCTTTGTGGCCCGCGCTCACCGGCTTCAGTAGATACAAGTTACCAAATTCTTATTTTTAGGGTGTCTGTTACAAAAATAAACAAAGCAATACATAATACCAATTTATTAAAAGTTAAAGTCACTGATGAAACTAAACGATATTTTTCATTATTTTATCAGTCAGACTTCTGTACATATTTTTGATGTACTGCCTCCGCCCGCCATCATCGTATCGAACGAATAAACAAAAGACTTGCAAGACGAGACATGACACTCTGAATTTTAAATGTCATCGAATTACCTACCTACCATCCAAACCGTAACACCGGACATGCTGACAAGAGTGTGGAACGAGTTTGATTATCGCATAGATGTCGTTCGGAACGCTCATGGTGGTCACATTGAACATTTATGAATGTATGGTAAACAAACTTCACGGCTACATAGTTCATTTGATTGGTCAATAAAAGTTGTAGGTTGTTTGGTTTGGATATTATAGACCTTCAAAGTTGGGGTATTCTTTTATACTCATCCTGTATATTGATACGCTTTGAAATCGCGCATTTAATAAATTTACATAGATCATAAAAATACTATTTTATAGATATTTAGGGACGTGTGCTTGTAAGTCTGAGAAGTAACGTATTGAAAATGATAATAGCAAGCAGATAGATTTTGAACACATCCATAAGTATTTTTATAACCACTGGATTGCAGATTCTCTGAACTGCATTTGTAACCCTGCTAATGGTATGTGGCTTCCTGGTCTAGAGTGACCGAGAGAGAACGCATCGTGACTCACAATAATTTTGCATTCGTTCATCGTTCCACTGTACATCGCTAAAAGTTTGGCAACAGCAGCTGGCCTCACTGCTTGCACTGCTGCCAACACTTTGTTAACTGTTAACGTGTCTAGCGACAACTCTTGAGGCATTTTTATAGTCGGCACGTTACAGATATGCTACCATTTACTATAGGCTATTCACGGTAAAGTGAGAACTTTTGAAGGCCATCTCATTTGGAATTATAGTCAATAAATATATTTTATTGTAGCCTTAAAGGTTAACTTCGTAGTGGGGTGGAGTACACACACTGTGTTTATTACTTACATGACAATACTTATATAAAAAGGTGGTTAAAGGGTAAAAAATGGCTAAAAGGAAAAAGTAACTAGGGCTTCAAAAGTGCTCACTTTATCGTGAACAGCCTATACGGCATGTTTTAACTATAATAACAATTTTGTTTGAAACTTTAAGCTGCAACTGTATAAAGCTACAACGAAGCTTTGTAGTAAATCTCCATTAAAACAACAAGATAAATTTTGCTTTTTGAAATGGAATTAACGCCTGATTGAAATTTTCCTAAAGCAATTTAACAAGAATGTTCAATGTTATGGAATTTAACGCGACAGCTGAAGCCAACACACAAAGTAAGAACAAGTGCGTATTTTGCGAATCGCTATGTATAAAACGAAGTGTCCTAACTGACTGACTCCCTCATTCACTCAGAGCAAAGCCTAAACCGCTGGATGCAAAACTGCAAGCACCCACTAAGAAAGAATTTTTTCGAAATTCGACCCCTAAGAATATAAACAGGGGTAAAATATGTTTTCTAGTACTCCCCAATAGTTCATTATCCCGATGAGATATCGTCATGCTTTTTACTTAAAAAAACTAACTACATAAATGCCTAAAAGTAGTATCAGATTTTTTTTTTAATTCAACCCCTTAGAGGGGGAGAATGGGTAAAATGGGTTTTATGGACTTCTCAGTAGCTCATTAGAAATAATAAATATGAAAATTCAGGGGCAATATTTCTTTTGGGAATAGACATCCACTGAAAAGGGATTTTTTTGAAATACAACCCTTGTGGGAATGAAAAGAGGTAAATGTGTTAAGTCATGTTATTATTATATTACAACTGCTAATATATATACTTTATAGATATTAAATTGGCAACCGTAGTACGTGAAGGGGAAATTACTAATATAGTGTACAAGAGGTCCTTCGATAAATAAGCTAGGATCTATTTCGTGCAGTACACGTGGGCAAAGCCGCGAACGCAAAACAAGTTTGTTTATATGCGGAGGAAAAGCGGTAGCTATTGCTTGCAAGCGCTTATCAAATACATACACATTCATTCGTGGGGAAGCGGGAGAGATTGTAAATTTCTAAACTAGTATTTGACTTTGGTGTAGTGGTTTGATAAAATATTAACTTATGCAATGTTTCGTGTAAATAATATAATTTCACATGGATAATAAAAAATAATTAAAATTAGATGGTCATCATTTTCCTCTTAACTAGAGGTATGATATGTAGTACGAGAAGTAGTAATTTTGAATCATTAAACGTAATTTTTTTTATAAATGAAGCTCATGTAAAGAACTTAAATACTTTCAAGAACTAATGGAAATTGAAAATTTAAAGTTGGCTTTTAACATCACACATTTATGTACAGGAATACTTAAGACGACAGCACCTCTATGATTTAAGTGGGTACAGAACTATATGGCGCCGACTCTGTGCTGAAAGTTGAGTCATGCCACTTTTGGACGTAAACTATTATAGGCCCGGCAGTCGAGAATACTATATAGCCTAAATGAGATGCCGCGATAAAAGATTGATGCTGTGCCAGTAGTGTGCAGGCATAAGGTCAGAGCAGGAACTTTCACTGGACGGTACATTCCATCAAGTCTGACGACATCTTCAGCCACTAGTGGCGGGTTGTCTGTCATATTATTCACATATTTTACTTAGTCGCGTGGCGAAAATAAACAGGCGGCTTTACAAAAAAAAACTTGTTGCTTGTTGAGGGCAGTGCAGCACGAATTTATGTAGTTTAAGGAGTGAAATTATCTATAGTTAGAGAGCTAACTAGTGACATGGCAGTTTCCTTGAAGAATATCTTCTTTCCTAAACACCAGGACGACGTCAATTTATCCAGAATTTAATGTTTCGATATAAAATGGTCAAATTTTCGGAAAATTTCTACAATGTTTCTAATAAGAAGTAACGGACAGTCATTGGCGGCGGAGATTTGAAATAAGCAACCGTAAATTTAGTTTACGTCGACTTCCGGATTCTCCTTAAATATGGTAAAATAAACATTATTTCGGAATTTGTAACACGCAAAGCGTAAGGTTCAATTAATAACACTTTAAGTAAGTATAAAATAAAAATTGTAAAATTTTTTTTATAATTAGATTTTTTATTCTTTATTTAGTACTATAAAATACACGGGAAAGAATTTCACTTCGAATATTAGCTAAAGTATAATGTTACTGGAGTATTTTTAGTCATAACGTAAAAGAACGTATGGCCTTCTATTTTGCTTTGTGCTCTGACTGGACATGATTATCGAGCGTATCCTTCATTATTAAGGCGTGCCACAAAGTTAGAGTATCGCCAATTGCCACCTATAACATAAGGGTTCAGGGTTTCTCACCATGTAAATATTTCAGTTTAAATAGTAAAATAGTGGTAGTTACGCAAAAATTATGCCAAAATAGGATATTGTAAAAAGACCACATTTCGCAAACATATCCTAAAATATTTATAAAAAAATGTTAGCGTGAAAACTATTTTTTTATTATCTGGAAAGTGAAATGAATTAATTAATTAATACAATGAATTTGTGATTATTGACTTTTATTACAGAGACGAAGAACATTATATTTGCGGAATAGAAGCCAGTCTGAGGAAGCTGCTGCTTTGGGCATTTTGGCGGAAAGCCAACCCCCCTCCTACTTTTCCCTTCCTTCCTCATCCATCAGACACGTGTGGACAAACCTGACGCGGTGCACAAATCAATTTCTGTATACACTAGTATTATCTCTTACAAATCAGCATGAACTTAAGCACGCTGGAATGTGAGAAAAAAAATTTCTAAGACCACAATTTTAAACGAATAAATTTGACGGTTATTGGGATGTGCCTGGGCACACCCCGTGCGCACGCCTTTGCTGAACATCACTTCGCACGACCCACTGTGCGCAGGTCGATGTAAGTCACATTTGGATTGGTAGCTAATGCAGCGTGGAAATGCGTTTAGTGTAGACGACAGTGAGTGGTCAGCGTTGCGTGTCGCTCTGTTCGTGATCACACAGCACGCTTAACTAGTGGTCGCGTGCCGCCAGACAAGTCGCACACTGAAACAACGACCTTGCATAAGCAGTGGTCAGCCACTATTCACTTTCAACGCGAATAGCAGAGCAAGTAACGTTTATTTAGTAACTTGACACCAAGATAATACTTTTCTGATAATAGCGTCAACATTATATTCTATAGATTTCACCACTACTTAATATGTAAATTAAATGGGCGTGTTACGAAACTGGCTGACACTGTTCACCGATTTTAATGAAAAAGAGTGTGTATAAATATATATATACATATATTACTGAAATGTAATTGTGTTTATTGTTTTAGAGTAATTTTCAGTAACTTATCTTTATAGCGTAAACAGTTAAAGTCGGTTACAAGTGTTGTAGACGGTAAAACCACATCGTAAACATGCCATCTACCGGTGCAGTCTAAAGGCCACTTCTTCACACGATAAAATTTTGCTTCAAATTAGCTTCAATTTTTATTGAACTCAATTCCTTGAACAATATCTGACATCACTTTGTAACGCCGTAAAATTGGCCCATATGCAGATTTCAATTATTTACTTGTTTATGTATTTGTAAGACGTAATATTATTTCACAGATATTATTTTTATTGCCACATTAATTATGTAAATTGGTATGTAATTGCACTGCTAGCTTAAATTTTTATTTTATTTTATCGTAAAAAATATATATGTCTTTCCAGTCTTATTTTTGTAATGTGTTTAGAAGGCCCTAAATATCTCAGCAGTTATTAATCCGTTGCCATGGTAACTAAGTGTTTGATGGGTAATTCCTGCCGCTAGCACTCTCATGATTGGTCAATTTTAGACAGCGTCTTTTAATTAAATGTTTGAAAGGAATTTTAGCCATCTTGGTGTTCAAAGACAGGATGCTGACTCACGTGGGTTTAGCACGCAGGGTTTTCATTTAGTTTATATTTTAACGACCCGATATTTGGGTGGCTCTTAACAGCGAGGTCTTGAGAGCCGATGAGGGTCACAGACGTCACAAATACAATTTAGCAAATTGAATAAATCTGTTAAATTACGCTGATCTAGACTATAGTTATTCTCTTTAAGTCGTGTTAATATAAGAAGCACCAGAATTGTAGTTAATGAATAAATAATGTTTTATGTAAATTAGAATTGGCAGCGTCTTGTGGGTCAAAATTTCCTGGGCGACCATTTTCGAGAACTGTAGTCCCTTGGCTATAATGTCATCTACGTAGACGTGTCGCTTACATTTTCTAGTAAATCCAAATTCATTGCAAATGGAAAATATTAGATTGAGGGTAGGCGGGGGAAGCTTTGACTTGAAATACTTCTTTGTTGAATATCTTTAATATTAACAGGAAATTTCACACTCGAAAACGATGGAAAACGATGGAAAACGATGAAAAATGATAGCTCATAATCTGGCACGTAAAATTATATATTTGAAAATTTTAATTTATTTGAAAAATTGTAGAAGAGACGATTTAAGAGCTATAAGATTACTAGATATGATTTCCTACAAATATAAATTTTACAGTTAAATATTTAATCTAAATAAAACTACTAAATTTGTAATTATAGTTAAATATAGATCACAAGATATACAAACAATATATTTTAAAACAAATAAAACATCGCGAGGGATTGGAAACCTGATATTTCAGTAATACAGCTCTTTACAGAATATTCGGGCACTTTGAATATTGTTGATGCGTAAGTTGAGGCATGCAAAATAAACTCTAAAACATTAAGGAAAAGTAAATATATTTTTTTAGAATACTTAAACTGAGATTTTTTTTCAGTTATTTAACCATTTTGATTTTAAGCAGCTTTCTTTGCCAGCATTCGTAAGTATAAAAATCTACTTGAGAACACAGCCTTCCAGTGGAGCTGATCGGGACCGAATTCATTACCTTCCGAACTTTCAAAATATGATGTAGGTACAGTGTTTTTAAACAAGTGTTTAATTTATTCACCTAATTAATTAATATATAGATAATTCTAATGTTTATTGGCCACCCTAAGTACTGTTATTTCAAATTTAACAGTAACTTAATATTATTCTTCAAAATCCAAGAGGCCCCTTTGAATCTTTCATTCGGTTCAATAATTATTTGCAGAAGTTATGTGTATTACTTTGATCTACATGTTTCCTTCGCAAGATAAGGTTTCCTTNTATTTCAGTAATACAGCTCTTTACAGAATATTCGGGCACTTTGAATATTGTTGATGCGTAAGTTGAGGCATGCAAAATAAACTCTAAAACATTAAGGAAAAGTAAATATATTTTTTTAGAATACTTAAAGTGAGATTTTTTTTCAGTTATTTAACCATTTTGATTTTAAGCAGCTTTCTTTGCCAGCATTCGTAAGTATAAAAATCTACTTGAGAACACAGCTTTCCAGTGGAGCTGATCGGGACCGAATTCATTACCTTCCGAACTTTCAAAATATGATGTAGGTACAGTGTTTTTAAACAAGTGTTTAATTTATTCACCTAATTAATTAATATATAGATAATTCTAATGTTTATTGGCCACCCTAAGTACTGTTATTTCAAATTTAACAGTAACTTAATATTATTCTTCAAAATCCAAGAGGCCCCTTTGAATCTTTCATTCGGTTCAATAATTATTTGCAGAAGTTATGTGTATTACTTTGATCTACATGTTTCCTTCGCAAGATAAGGTTTCCTTAATCGCTTGGTAGCTTGTAATGTTTGAATGAATGATGGAAAATTAAAAATGAACACCACGAAAGTGGTGACGTAGAAACACCATATGCGCATGGGGCACTGATAGAGGGCAGTGCATGAAACCAAGGCGAGCCAGGTTCGATTCCCGACGGGGCCACTCCCTGATTTTCCCGGGGATCTCACGCCGGGAGGGTCGGGGGAAGGGGGGGGGGANTCATTAACCGCCGCCCAGATCTCTTCACTCACTCTCCTCCAGCGCATTTCCCTTCCACAGTGCAGCGAGCCCTGAGACGTCGGTATTCCAGGTTGTACGGCTGCGCGCGCATGCACGTGTACGAGGCTACTGGGTTGAAGAAATTCTGTTGGCACGGGCGAGGGACGTCCTACATGCGGCGGCGCGGTCTGTGTTTCTCTCGTACGCAGAGGATCACGACGGGTCGCGCGCCGCATTGTGGATTCAGCAGCCACATGACGTCGCGAGTCTGCAGCCGAGCTCTTCACTTTCTCCTGTCCCGAGGACCGCTCCCTCGCCGCATGTGCCTGCGACGTCGCCCAGGCCAACCCGATATTTTTATAACCCACCATAACAGTTCTGGTAGTTTAGAATTCTACGAAATACTGTTCAACTTACAGAGTGCGTGAAGAGACTTGGGCGGCTCTTAACAGCGAGGTTTTAAGAGCCAACGGCGTTGATTGAGGTGAGTATAGAGCAGTGCCGGAATTAAAGAGCGGAGGAAACGGGAGATCCCGAGAAATACCCACTGGCACGATTCGTCCGACACGATTCCCACAGACGAAAGTGAGTACCCGGCCGGGGATTCAACCCGGTTCGCCTTGGTGGGAGGGGAGCAGGCTAACCACTAAACCACCGCGGCCCCTGACTTACATACATTACTTAATAGTAACAAAGTCTTTGAACTCAAACTATGAAATGTTTTCGCAATTTTCAAAAATTGCACAAAAACGGATATTTTTGCAAATTTTTAATTTGTAGCAATCTATGATTTTTTGTAAACTAAACTTTACTACGCATACCTTAAAATGAATTCAGACGTGGCATTTCATACACCTTCGTTAAATTTTCTGTAAACCTTTGTATTATTATATTTGTACGTCCCAAAAAACACTCAATATTGCGATTTTGACTTGCCACGATTCAAAAACTATGCACCATAATTTGTTTGTGCGAGAAAATAGTACTTACAAGTAATGTCTATAAGTATATTGGTATTTAGCACAAATATGAATTAATTAAATTTTTGGTGACCAGCATTCTTAAGGCGCCCGTCTACCTGGCGCTTGAACTGCGTTGCAGAGTGTTCGAAATACACGTTTTTCAAAGAAAATATTAAGCGTGCGTCCAACGTGCTGATCTACGAAAAGAACACACACTTCAGACGAGAGCTGTTAAATACTTTCAAAATATCACGTACGTTAGAAACATCAATTCAGAGTACTCCAAAACCGCTAAAAACGGCCTTTCCAAGGCGCTGTAGCTCAAAATGCACGCATCAGATACATACAAAACTACTATAGGGGCCTGCACTGAACCTTCCTAAAGACTTCCCACTAATAAAATAATATGGTCACCGCTGAAAGTNATTTTCCGCTAATAAAATAATATGGTCACCGCTGAAAGTCCCATAGGTACTAGCAGCACGACGAGAACACTGCACGCCAGTTCAGAGCCTTGCGCTTAGCGGCGATGGCGTACTTGATGCGCGTGGCAGTGTCGCCCTTATCGCTCCCGCGCTTCTCGGCCTAAACGTGGGAAAAAGTTCCAGGTAGACGGGAGCCTTAAGAAGCCCACCTACCTGCAACTATTTTCCCCTTTTGAGGAGACATGTGCGGGTGCGATAAGGGCTATACTATAATGCGCATCAAGTGCGCCATCGCCACTGAGCACAAGGCTCAGAACTAGTGTGGAGTGCTATCGTCATGTTGCGTGCACCCATGGACCTTTAAGAGGCGGTTTTATCATTTAATTGTTGTGACGTCTGTGGCAAGGTTCAATGCAGGTTTCTTGGGTATTTTTGTATGCATCTGTCGGGTATATATTGATATACCGTGCTATGAACAAAACCGTTTTTAGCTATGTTGGAGTACTCTGAATTGATGTTTCTAACGTACGTGATATTTTGAAAGTACTTAACAGCTGTCGTCTGAAGTGTGTGTTCTTTTCGTAGATCAATACTCTTAACGCGCGTTTAATAGTTTCTTAGGAAAAACGTGTACAGTATTTCAAACACACTGCAACGCAGGTCAACCGCCAGGTGTATGTTCTACATTTTTGGCACATGGTAGTGTGACAAAAAGGATGGCTATGGAAGAAAATTGCTTTTCAAAAAATAACAAAACAAGCTATACAAATTTCTAATTTATGTTTTTTTTTTTCGTACAAATTTCGAAATAGAACAAAAATAATACGTTAAGCTACATTAATTAGAATGTCACGAAGGCCATTTCTTCGAAATTTGTTATGCCATTCACCCGTATTTGAACTTTAACTTTTGAGATCAATTTTAATGTCAGAATAGCCAAAAAGTTAAACCATTACCACAGGTGAATCAAGTTTCAGGTTTCAAATAAAAGTGCGACATAACATTCCCGGAACTTCAATAAACACGGGGCCGCGGTGGTGTAAAAGTGTGACTATTCGCCTCCCACAAAGGCGAACCGGGTTCGATTTCAGGCGGGATGCCTCCCGGATTTTCGCGCGTGGAACTCGTGCCGAACGATGCCGCTGGCCAGCGGGTTACACTCTTCAGCTGAAACCAAACTTGATGTAAAAATAACTTTTTGGAATTTGTAGGAATAAAGATTTTAAATTATAATTTTCATATTTACCCTTTAAAAAACATCCAAAAACGTGATAACCTTTAATTTTAAATTTATTTGGTATTTTTACCAAGTTAGCATGGCAATCTTATCACGAATCTATCAAATATATGCTCTCAAACCCAAGAAATTGAATGTTATCTTTTGAAAAGCCATCTTCAAGAGTGCAAAATAATTTCCTATATTTGTAGCATATATAAAAATTTTGTAACGTGGTATTTAGTGTTAGTCCAGTAAAATGAACAAAAGTGGTAAAGTAGTTTTAAAAAGTAAAATATTTACTGGAATAATGAGCATTTTAATTTGTATTTTGTGTCTAATCGCAAGATTGCAACCACGTAAAATAGTTGGAAACAGCCTAAAATAACAATGCCATCCGATTGTCAAAAATAAATTTCTTGAGAATTCACGATATGGTTAGTTTATAAAGTAATTTCATTTTTACAATAAACTTAGAATCTAAAAATAAGTATAAAAGTCAAGCCCTTAACTGTAGGTGAACCAAGAGCTACACTTCAAAGGATATTACTCCATAGCATTCTAATGAGTACATCAATCATTTTAGCTGCGTAAAGCAACTGTATTTAATTTTTCGAAATTTGTTTGAAGCAGAATTTTCAGTCAATATTTATAATTACTTCAAAATGTGACATGTGATTTCCCATTATTTTAGTATTTGGATAGTTAACTTTTAACATCATAATTAAACATTGTATAATTTAATTAAAACATAGGAAACATTTTTGTGCTCTTGAACTCTCTTAAGGATGCCTAACCAGGATGTATTTCGCGTGTTCGAGGTCTAGAAGCGAGATAACACCTATCAGTAGCTGTTTACTGCGTTTGAGGCAGTGATGTGAGAGAGCGATAAGGGCGAAGCTGCTACGCGCATCAAGTGCGACGTCGTCACTAAGCGCATGACTGTGAACTGGCGTGCACAGTTCTCGTCGTGCAGGGTGTACCTATAGGACTTAAAGCAGTAACCCCGCCATTTTATAGGTGGAAAATCTGTAGCAAGTTTCAGTAAAGGACCCTTAAGTATTTTTGTATGTATCTGAGGCGTATATTTTGAGATACAGCGCTCTGAGAAAGCCATGTTGGAATGCTCTGAAATGGTGTTTATAACTTGTGCGCCGTCTGGAAAGAACTCAGCAGCCCTCATCTGACGTGTGTGTTATTTTCATAGAGCAACACATTGGACGCGCGTGTAATAGTTTCGTGGAAAAACGTGTATTTAAAACATTCTGCAACGTAGTTCAGATGCCAGGTTCGTGGGCCTCATAAGTATTGCTTTGTACATTTTCTAAAGTCGGCATGGTTTGACTACATTCGCTAGCATCATTTATATGATCACCCGAAGAAAAAATTAGTTATTTATTCCCAGCAGTTACAAAGCTGTAACAATCGGATAGACCTTGACAAGTTATTCGCATTAATGGCGCCTTGTGAAGCTACGATGACCCTATTGGGAGTATCGTTACCCGTTAACACGGAGGTCCTCTCTTATATAATTAGCCAAACCACATGAGCGTAACATGTCTGTATTATACGTATTAGTATAATTTGGCATTGTTACAAGCAGNCATAATTAGCCAAACCACATGAGCGTAACATGTCTGTATTATACGTATTAGTATAATTTGGCATTGTTACAAGCAGGAGACCAGTAACGCACTACACGAACCACACGAGCTTATCTCGATATCAGAATTACATCTTGATGGCTCGGTCATAGAATCACGCAGCACTGATGGCCAAATAAGGCGAACTTCCAAGTACGCTCAAGGGGGCGAAGGGCACAGGAGTCCCTACAGGATGTGCACAATAATTCTTCTGGTGGGTGGGTGTAGAAACTGCTGCGATAAATCCCCCACACTGCAACTTGTCAGGACTTACCTTGGAATCCACGCCTTTATCATGATATTGACATGCTCATGATATTAACAGGCCTCGCGTTCGGGCGGACTCGGGCTCGATTCCCGGTCCATCCATCCTCATTTCGGTTTTCCATGGTCTTCCGAAATCACTCCAGTCGAATGCTGGGAAGATCCTTTATGCAGACAATGGTCGCCTTCCCCGATCCTGCTTCTCTCAGCAACTTGCTCCGTCTCTAATAACCTCGCTATCGAGCTTCACTTGTCCCAACGGCCACAATGAGGCCAGTGCACGTAAAACTTTATGCTGCACCGTTTTACACGTATTTAAAGTACAATACATAAAACCAATAGAGTTTTGCTACATAATATTCAATTTTGTTATTCTTCCGGTACTTGGGACTACATCCCGAAGTTTGTATAGCAAAATTCAGGATGTAAAACAGGGGNCAATTTTGTTATTCTTCCGGTACTTGGGACTACATCCCGAAGTTTGTATAGCAAAATTCAGGATGTAAAACAGGGGAAAAAGTGAAAGCTCGGTTGGTTGGTGAAACATATTTTGTAAACAAATGCTACAGAAAATTATTCGAGACATTCATTTCTTCCTACTTTTCAGCGCAGACTTAGACTAAGAAAGCATGCTCACATGTCGATATCAATACGTTTAAATGCAATATACAGCAAGCTGCGAGAACGTGTCAACCTGACTTTGCGAAGGAATGATATGGCCAATCCAGACGTGGTCCTCAATATAGTAAAGCGTGCTGGTTCGCCAAGCCCCAGAATTTNCGAAGGAATGATATGGCCAATCCAGACGTGGTCCTCAATATAGTAAAGCGTGCTGGTTCGCCAAGCCCCAGAATTTTGTGTCGCTCGGTATACTGAACATAAATCTGGTATTCAGAACCGTAATTACGTCATACATAAGCCGCTTGACTTCAGTAACACATATTATGAAAATACTCTACTTAAAAAAAATTTGATTTATTGTTTTGTTTATACATACAATATTTGGAGTTGCGATATAATGTGACAAATTTTTCTGATCACAATTTATTTTGGGGCGGGGTTCCAACAATTTTCCTTAGTGCAATATTTTTTCTACAAACAAATCGTCACAAATGAGAAAAACTGTATCGTATCCTAGTTAAATTTAAGTTAGCCTACCTTGTTGTCGTTTACTTGTCATGCTTACGTCGAAGTATACTTTCGCGGGGGTGTTGGCCCCTGCATTCTGCGGATCACCTCTTTTTCCAGTAGCGTGTTTTCATGAGGCAGGTTTTCCTCTTCCTCCTCTGACAGGTCCGAAAACTGTCTGTCGCATAGGAGTCTTCATAAGCGATACTTGGTGGTTGAAGGAGTTTGCATATAATTAAAAAACGTGATTAGGTTGCAAATGTGCATTTAGTAATAGTTTCTGGGACACCTGTAAATTTAAAAGACTGCGCACGCTTTTGAACTTTACAATGGTAATTCATCGTCTGGATATTTCAATCCGATATCATCATGACCGTTAACGAGCCAGGACAATATAACAAAATTTCAGCTGTTTCAGTTTATAAACAGCCGGTCCTCCAGCAGCCATCTTGCCGTCATATTCGATCCACGTGACTTTGACCTTTGAACCCAATAATAAAAAAAATAATATTAAAAATAAAAAAAATATTATTTAAAAATTATTTTAAAAACTATTATCACCCCGAGTTTTCCTTCACCCCTTCCCCCATACTCATTCCACCATTTTGGTCGGTGCAGTCCGCAATCTTGATAGGTGCAGTCCGCCATCTTGGTAGGCGTCAAGCCACCGTCCACCATCATGGTAGGTGCAGTCGTCCGCCATTTTGGTCAATGCAATCCAACATATTGGTATGTGCAGCCGTACGCAGTCTTAGTTGGTGCAGTCCGCCATCTTGGTAGTCTTCACAGCCACCGTCTGACATCTTTGTTTCTTCGTTTGTCATTTGTTTATACATTACTGGAGTTTGTCTTTAACCTTGGTTAGACCGCCATATTGGTGTTTGTTTTACATTGCTGGCGCTGTCTCCAACACCGCGCCCAGCAGACGACAGACCCTCCTTCACACCTCTTTACACCCCTTCCATCCTTCCAATTAGTCGGCAGGCCTCCACCCCCACCCCTGATTCTTATTGGCTAACCACGTCACCTGTCAATCTCTTGGATTGGCTAATTACTCGTGCCTATTCGGAAACCTTGGTTCCGACCAATAGGCGGCCTACTTTAATCGCGAGTGCAGACTATTTTTTTTCCCTTAAAAGTTATTTATAAGATGCACCCTGAGCCCCTCGGGAAATCAGTCATTTTTATCGCTCTTAGAAATGTACGCGTGTTGTCTGAGCGGCCATAAAATCTTTTCGGCCATTTTGGCATTTGGAAGGGGGTGCTCGCTTAGTGCCTTGGACAAACAGGGCGAGCTACCGTATCTGCCGAAAGAATTTCTTCTGGTCTACGCACCTTACGAAATTTCGACCGTATTCAAGTATTTTCTGGCCTACCTGCAGCAGGACGAATTTACGAGGTGAGGAGAAACGATACTCCCACTTCATCCACGGAAGAATACATCAATATCCTACTGGTAAACAATATAAGCTGGACACGAGCCTGTTTCCTCCCGTTCTGTCTTGTGAATCAGCTTTGTGCGTTTCCCGGCATTCTCCAGTTTTCACAGATTTTTACTTCCATCAACCTTCCTTCAGTTCAGAGCTAAGTACCTTACATAATGTTGCAACATTTTTTAGGTACTAGAATTTTTTTTTGCGAATGATTTCAAGATCGCATCTTGTTTATTTAATCCGATCCGACTATTAAAATCAATGCTTTCATTTAAGCATTATAAATAAAGTTCGTAAAAAAAAAAATTTTGTGTTGCGGGTAATAAATTGTTAATCCAGTCCCCCAACCCCCTTAAAAATATGTAAAACTGAATTTATTCCTTCCGCATTCGTAGGATCGTACGAGTGAATGGACGTGCAGCTGCGATGTACGTGCTTACCGTAACGTAGATGAGAGAACAGCCCGCGCTGACTAGGCACATCCAGCCAGCAAGGCCGTCAACCGCAGCTGACATGCATCCTGCTCCCTGTTCAGTAATAATAATTTATGCGTTTCTATTTAATAATGAAGCTAGGAAATAGGTATTGATTTCTAAAGTTATTCGTTAACGGAGAAACGCTCGCCTTATCTCTGCTCAATTGTCGAAATACTTGCTTAAGGTAAAAAAAAAGTTAATCGCTTCCCGTCACATCAGATTAATTGTTTTGACGAGTGTCGAAAAACCTCTTCGTTTCTCAAAAGTATTAGGAAAATATGTTTCTTGTTAAAGAAGTCATCCTTTTTTACGTTGCTGAAATCTTTATGCTTGAGAGCATTAAAAATACTGTCTTTTTTTTTGTGTGAAAGTTGCATCTAGCAAAAACTCTCCTTTATTTAGAGGTGCTGCAATCTCATGCGAACATTTCAGATTAAATATAAAAACAGTCTTAAATATTGTGCTTAATGTTATGAGCCTGGATGGCTCATAACAAACACTCTGTGGCGTTGCTCTTCGGTAAATGCTTAGTTAGGCATTTCACACCGGGACTCAACCGTAACATTACGTTAAAAAATACAGACACGCTAAACTTACAGCTTTATTTACAATGAAAACTTACTTTTAGCCGTTTGATTTCCATCGCATCCCGCATAAAAACGATGTATTTACGCACGGTAAATACGTANTGAAAAATACAGACACGCTAAACTTACAGCTTTAGAAAACTTACTTTTAGCCGTTTGATTTCCATCGCATCCCGCATAAAAACGATGTATTTACGCACGGTAAATACGTATAATGCTTTTTTCACCGAACACGAAGTATAAAAGTTTGTCTGCATGGCTGTAGTTCACCAGCATGCTTCAGAGTGTCAGAAATAATTGTAGGTAGGTGAGCCACTTAAAATGTTTACAGAAATATCGGCCCGCAACCAATCTTCCGCATTGCTAGAATTGTTCGTGTGGTATGATGCAGGAGGTTAGGGAACGTCTGCCATCCGACATTACAGCGACAGGAGCCTACCCCCTCTCTGCTAGCACTTTTCCTATCAACAAATAAAGGGCATGATTCCTATCCATCTGTCTCCTGCAGCATTTTCCGTTAAATATGATAATTCTTGAAGCAATTTTTAATTCTTTCCTGTCGTAAGGGTTTTTACGGTGACTATGCCGGTTTTTACCTTTCTATCCTAATTATAGTTTAGCTATAAGTACACTTAGGGAGGTTCTCATGGCCAAAATCAGGTTATTGCAGCCCAATCCCTCTTTGCCGCGATGCATGTTTCCTTGCGTGATTCTCCCTTCTTTGTAGGAGTATGGGGCTTAGCCCTGAGGCGCACTTAACTCCCGTCCCTACCGCGGGCTCACATAACACTTAGTTTTAGAGTAGTTAGTTAAAAAAATAAGCGACAGGAGCCTGGACGCACGGCCGGCTGGCCCGTTCTCGCGAGCACGAGCCGCATCATCACGTCTGCTTCGGCTGAAAATTACGCATCGTTTCCCCTTCACGACATTTGCAGATGTTTGCTTGCTGCACGCTTTTCCGTGATACAGCAGTCTGATTGCTCACCTCCCACCACGGCGAACCGCGTTCGATTCCACCATATGTACAATTAACATTGCCATGGGCCTCATCACTTTATTCGTGCGTCTGTCAATTGGAACTGTGAAATTATTAGAAAAGTAAATGTTTTACATATTTGTTATTTCACACACGTATATGTACTAAAAAAATTAGAAAGCAAAGGGGGATAATTTAATTATTCACACATTTTTACTTAACACTTTTAATTCAACGTTTAAACATGGAACTACTTCCTGTCCGTCATTACCAACTTTACTCGGCGTACGCCAGTCAGCGTGCCCGTTGAAATATGTGCAGTTAGGGGTAGTGACATTTTTCAAAGGTTGATTTCAGAAGTGCTCACTTTACAACAAATCTTCTTCGTTCATAGCCGGCATGCTCACTCACGTTAGTAAATTTCAGATACTATCTTTGGCGGTTTTACATTGTTGAAGTGTTGAATTGGAATATCTTCAGAATACAGATACTAAAATTTGTTTATACCTTTGCTTAATAATTTGATAAGCTTATGATGCCAAAATTGCCGTAGCTATTGAGGTGACCCAAAACTCTGTATGAAATTTCAAATTTAATATGATGTTTTTGTGGAGTGCGATGCAAATCTTTAACGTAAGATACTTACGCTTCTAACACGCCTGCGCCTTAGGGAGGAACGCAAATATGTAGGTCTACACGTCATCAGTCAACATTCTGCTATCCGCTTCTGACACAAAAAACAACATTGGGTTTATTACTTTTATATGTAAATGCATGAAGTTTGCAATCTTTACGCCCTGTGCTTGAATTCAAGATAGGACTAAACGATTTTTGAGGTTTTATTTTAATAAATCTAAATAATTTACAATGCTACCTATTCAACTAAAATCACGTATTAAGATGTTATTCAGCAGCAGTGATCCTGAATATAACTATATTCCTGAATCTTCGAAAAGGGATAAAATGTTGTCTAGTCTGTTCATGGTAAAGTGAGCACTTTTTAAAGCCGTGCTTAAAAGTTCCTTTCGATTTTTTTTGTGTCCTTTCAGTAATTGCTAATATAAAAATTGCCACGTGACAAATAAATATGGTGTATATAATGTATTCACGGTAACTTCAAGATTTTCTGAAACCCTGCTAAATATCTACTTTCAGGGAGCCGATTATGTATCCTTCCGCAGTATGTAAACAAAACATTGCCATGTGACACCTGTCAAACGTTTTGTAAACAGTGCCATGTGGGAACTGTCAAATATTTTGTAAACAAACAGTGCCTTGTGGGAACTGTCAAATATTTTATTAACAGTGTCCATGTGGGAACTACCAAAATTTATTTTTGAAGAGAAACAATGCCATGTAATCTCAACTGTCATATACTTTAATAAAATTCTCTAAATGTCTAAAAAATGCTAACCAATTTAGCGAAATGTTGTAATACATACAAAAAGGTAGATTGAAGTATATATCGGAACTGTTAATTATATAATTTAATTAAAGTTTACTTATTGTATTAAGATTTATTTA
>NQII01002845.1:43209-113482 GCA_002778355.1 Clitarchus hookeri | reverse complement strand
GGACTTTTAACAAATTATTAAAATTTATTGAAAAAATATACTTAAAACTTAAAACAACCAATTTATATAGTGCTTCAGTGCTAAAAGCAAGACAAAACCTTTTTCCATATACCATTTTTTTATAACCAATTGAACATGTAACTCCTAGGGTGATTTTTCAAAGTTTCTTTTCAAAAGTATCGAAGTTACCGTGAATGGATTATACGTTTTATTGCTCTTAAATGTTAATATCTGAGGCCACAATTAAATATAGTTTTTGGTTATTATGCCTGATGGAAGGGCCTTAAAAAGTGCTTACTTTACCTCGAATAGCCTATAGTCGTTAAGTCTCTTCAGACTAGCAGGTAGGTATGTAAACACGCATCTCGCCGCTAAGGGTCTCCAAGGCAATCACGAGACTCTCAAACCAGTCTTTGAAAGGTTGTCCTTTGGGAAGGACAAGCCTGTTGAGGGTTTATAACTTCTTGTAGTATAGTCCCGTCCCGTGCAAGTTGCCACTTGATCCCTTGCAAGGTGACTTCGTTAAAATATTATTTCTTACGTAACTGCAGATGTGCTGAGACATTAAGTTAATTATGCGTAGTACTTTAAATACAAATTTTTACTTTTAGAATAGTTGCCTGTACAAATATAGTGATCCTACTTTATTGTGCATAGATTAAAGTAATTTCTATGTATTTCTTAAAATATTAGATGGTGGGTAGAAGTTAACATCCTGTTGACAATAATGTAATTATATATATTACCATAAACATGTGTAACACAATATTGGTTAGAGAAGCACGAATACAGACGCCCTACGTGGGATCCAGTCAAGGAACTCTCGTACCATCAGCCGGCGCGCAACCAACTACACAATCGAGGTAGGTTTCGGAGCATCAACTTCTGTTGTTATTATTCCGACGTTTTGGTAGATGTGGTATAATAACTTGAAACTCGTTAAGGTCTGTCATTTTGAAAATAAGTGTCCGAGCCACTTAAATCATGGCCCACCATAGCTCCGCTTGTGGGTAAAATTCGGATGTAAAAGGTTGATTGGTTTCCAAGATATGGTAAGAAAGCTATGTTTTCTCGCGTGGCGCTATCGTACAAAAATTCTTACAAAACTATATGTGTTCACACGTATGATACATTTCATACATGTTATCAGCAAAAAAAAAGGTTGCCTGAAACTGGTTAAATTGTTTAATAGGTAATATACCTATCTAAATTGTTTATAGTGGGTGGAACTGAACTCTACCGACAAACGCAGGCAGGAAATTACACATAACAAAATTAATATAAATTATATAATGTGGTGTTGTCTTACAAAATGGCGGATAAAGAGACTTTGTGTAGACAAATTTTGTGGTTGTAATATATACCGCCACCATGCAAAGTTAAGTTGGAATAGAGTACTTTGAATCGCAGGTATTGCATACTAAGCTAAAATGTTTATATGGTCACCATTTATAAAATAAGTGTCTGAACCATCATTTTACATGGCCTGCCGTAGTATTACTTGTGTGCCAAATTTTATAGGAATTGTTTGGTGGTTTCCCGAGTTATGACATGAAATCTTTATTCATTAATGTGGCATTGCCCTGCAAATTGATAGAGATTCTATGTAGACAAATTTGGTAGTTTTAATAGATACTGCCAGGATATAAGTTGGGTAAATGGTTCCGTAGATACAGAATACTAATCTAAAATGTTTATTTGGTCATTATTTTCAAAATAAGTGCCTGACCTACTTTAATAAGGTAACTTTACATGACCTAATGTAGTTTTACTGGCGTACAAAGTTTGGCGAGAATCGGTTGATTAATTACCGAGTTATTACATTAAAGTTTTTTCAACTCATGTGGTGCTATCTTACAAAATGGCAAACAAAATGGACTCTTTGTAGGCACATTTAATTACTGTAATAGTCTGTCAGCATACCAAGATGAGTTGAAATTAGGTACATGGTTTTGTAAATACAGCATACTAATCTTAAAATATTTATGTCCGTCATTTTGAAAGTAAGCATCTGACATATTTAAAGCACGCCAATTAAAATGGCCTACCTTAGTATCACGTGTTTCCCGATTTTACATTAAAAACTTTATTTTCTCATGTTGGTCTAGCTTACAAAATTGCAGTCGAGAGAGACTGTTGACACATTTAATGGTTGTAATAAATACTGCCTACATGCAAAGTTAAGTTTAAATAGGGTTTATGATTTTGTAGAGCATACTAAGCCAAACAGTCTATATGGCCGCCATTTTGAAAGAAAAGTGTCTGACCTGCTTAAGACACATCAGTTTACACGAACTCCCGTAGTGTTACTTGTTTGTCGAATTTGGTAGGAATCGATTGATTGTTTTCCGGGGTATGATTAAATCTTTAGTTTTCATATCGCACTTTTGAAAAAGTATCTTGTGCTCTCAAGTCGGAATTGTTTATGTGGTCTACCATAGTATAACTGAATGCCAAATTTGGTGGAAATCGGTTGGGTAGCGTTAGAGACATGATGTTAAAGCTTTATTTATTGACATAGTTCTATTTCCCAAAATGGTGGGCCAACAACAACATACCCCTATAAATTAAATTCTTACATGAAAAACCATAAATCTACAAAATTTATCTTAATCGTTTAAATGGTTCCCGAGGTGTTACATAGCCCAATTAATATTAAAATGTTAGCCATTTTGCAAATAAGTGCCCTTTCGTAGCCAAAGTTTATATAAGTGGGATGGCTTTACAAAGTAGCCTACTACATCTGTACCGAGTTTGGTAATATTGGGTTCGAGGGTAGAAAAGTTTCTAGCGTGGGATTTACGTACACACACATTCATACACAAAGGTACATACACACACGAAAGTGATCTCATAAGCCTATATTTCGTTCGTAAAATAGACTATGAAGCTGTCGTTTTCAAAATAAGCCACTAGTGTGGTCATACATCGTATTGTGAAACTAGGGTATCCGAATAACTGAAACTATGGAGAGACTAGTGAAAACTGCTGCGATCTTGGATGTTTTCAAGAGTACAAACACATGAATACACACAAAGACAGGATGATATAACATCATAAGTACAGCCATTCTTCAAAACCGATGTTAAACTGGCATAAGTAATCAAGTGATCATTGTTGATCATGCAAAAATTGGTATTTGATTGAATAATGACCATTTTGGAGCTATTGATCGTTCAGAAAAGGATTATTAGAGAGGAAACGAAGTTAATTCATACAGTTATTAACTTAATTGTTATTCCAACTAAGCGTATTTAATGAACAGAAGTAGGCAATATATGACAACTCTACCAGGCTATCTCGCAGAAATGCGCAAAATGTCCGTTGTTTGTCTCTAGTGTAACAATATTTGAGCACAATCATAATTGATAATACGTACAGTATGTAATTAACGTGATCTGCAAATATTTTAAATGTCTATTTATATATCTGAAAAGTTATTACTAACAGCACGCACAGTAAAACTGTATAATAACCAAAAATAGTGTAAGCAATTATAATGATGTGTTAGTATTTACCGCACTTTACATTTCCTCTTGCCATAAACGACTTTGAGCGGCGTGTATTTGTTGAAGTCACATGGATTTAGGTACGGATCATACCCTTTGGGAAGGGGAATTGAGGGGGGGGGGAGGGAAGACTCGCGCAGCTATAGTCCATTCTTGGTTACTTCCAACTTTTCTGAAGCCCTGCTAAAGTTCTACTTCCAGGAAATTCCTCCGACTCCTGTAAACAAAGTTTAACAGGGTTTCGAAAATTACACCAAAGGGACGACACACCGTATTCGTGCGCACTCAGTGTAATAACATTCTGCAAAAGAACTATTTCTTACTAGGCACTACCAACACTCCCATTTTCTCTCCGCTTTTATTCATATTAATAAAAAATGAAATATTATAATATGTAGATACAATATAAATAAATGTTAAATTTAACCAAAAAAAAAGGCACTTTTATATTAACACAATCATAGAACGCTTGTGATACGTGGCATATTTAGAAAACGACCAAGTGCGTCATTCAGTGGGTAATTTTCCAAAGGTTTGATTCAGAAAGTGCGGAGAAACCGCGAATAGACTATATCTCAATATTGCAGGGCCATTCTGTTGGCACTCAACTACTGACCGGTCCGTGACGGGCTACAGACGCGCGATCAGGGAGCTGCGCGACGTTCGCCTAAGTATACAAAACTCCTAAGTATACGCCGCGGACTAAAGCATTTACATTCAGAAGTTTGCACTTGAAAGAGTTTTATAAATTCAGAAGACGTGGTTTTATAAAAGGTCGCATCGTGATGCTCATTAGTAAAAACATATTCCTACAAAATTTTATAACGATTTGTTCAGGGATTAAAAAGTTATAACATGAGAAAGGGGGGGGGGGGCAGCATACATCCAGATCGACATTCAGATGATTTCATGAGCCAACCTTTCCAAATAAAAGTAGGCTAAAAAGCAGAAAACATCTATACAAGCGTGTTATACCCTTGTAAAATTGAAGCTAAAACACTAGGTTGTTACAAATATAACAGAAAGTATTTACGTTGGAGCACTGACTGTTACAGTTATTAGTAACCGGACAAAGAGATGCAACCACTGCAAAACAAGAGACTGTCAACGGATTATTTCGTGGGCATAACTAAAGTTGACTTCCCTCACAAAGCATCAAAAGATGTGACGTGGAAGTGTAATGAGTTATTCAAGAGCAAATTATTAAATAGCATTTCAAAATTGACAAAAAATTTATCTTTGTTGTTTTTCTACACGCCACTGTTTCAGAGGAATTTTCACGTTTACAAGATGGAACCACTCCGGCAGATGACAAGTAGAAAATATATACACTACCTATAGCCTTCGTCTATTCTGAATAATTAATTATTGAACGACGAAGTGCAAAAATTAAACTGGGTGCCGATATCAACCCTCCTTTTATAAAGAAGACTAGGATGCCATATGCGCATTAAAAAATGTAACTCTCCTGCAAATTAGTTATCTACCGTACACGGCAAAAAGTCACTTTGTGTTTTTACCCCACACTCCTTCCTTAGTTTTCGAAATTTTAATGCATAATTTTCTTACGCTATAAACGTAGAACTTCTGTGTTATAACGTTATGCATTATTTTCTCGGAAACGGTATACGTACACACACGCGTCACTTTACTAATAAGTATTCGTTGGGAGTAAACCTAAGGCCATTTCTAACTGCTGTGTCTCGTAATTGACAACGAACGGAAACACACCTAAATACAGCCGTGTTATTTCGTTTACTGTATAGGGTTGGGCGTGTCGAAGCTCGAGGAGAGAGAAAGATGATGATGAGTAGCAGACGAGCCGTGGCGTGGCCAGCACTTCAAGGACACGCACTTTCACTGTCACGAAGTAAGGTGTCTCTTGGAGCGCGTACCCAACACGCGCGAGGTCAGATACGGCCAGAGACCCATCGCAGTGCCGTCGCCAGTATTCCCACGTGACGGGAATGCCACTTTAGAAACTCCGATAACCATTTTTTTTTTTTAACTTGTGCGACGTATCAAACACGTAGTTGAGTTTAGAGACTTGGGCGGCTCTTAACGAGTTCTTTAGAGCCAACGAGGGTGAGATGACGTGAGACTGAAGCAGTGTCGGAATGCAAGGGCGGGAGATCCCCGAGAAAACCCGCCGACCAGTGGCGTCGTCCGGCACGATTCCCACTTGCTAAAACCCGTGAGTGGACCAGCCGGGGATTTAACCCGGTTCGCCTTGGTGAGAGGCGAGCAGTCTAACCGCTCAGCTACCGCCACCATCAAATACGAAATAATACATCGTCTTTAATGTGTTAGAAAATTAAAATATCAAAGACAATTTAAAATTAAATTATTTTTTTTTCAACAAAAGCAGCAATAGTTATACACGCGTCTGAATAAGTCGATGCACATGTATTTATGGTTAATATTAGCAATAAATGTTTGCTGGAAAGTTACTTTCGCGGCATTACCTCAACGATTCACGGTTATAGTTAGGCTGGCTTTAAATTAACAAATTTTTTTTCATACAATTAATTTTTCCAGCAATATATGTATTCAAAAATCAATTCAAATCGTTGCTACCTCTTAAACTAAGATGACANTACAATTAATTTTTCCAGCAATATATGTATTCAAAAATCAATTCAAATCGTTGCTACCTCTTAAACTAAGATGACAGATATTTTTCTTGGTTTAAGTCAATGAATTGTGGCGTACATACGTTTGTGCTGAGAACTTGCAAACATACCTTAAAATTGTTCAATAATAAATTTGACGTGTTACTTTGAACCATTTGCAACCACGTTTATCCCTACGCGTTATGTTTAGGGTGCTCGAAATAGCTTGTTTATAAAAATTAAATTTCCAGTTAAAACACTAGAAGCATCTCACTGACGTGAAATTCGAATCCACTACCTCAGTGTTGATATGTAGGCACTCCAGCTCAGTGGAGTGATTCTGTTACTATCATTATCGTCAGACCACTAAAGTTATAGCGCTCCTTACTATGCGCTGTAGTGAGCGATTGCTTGGAGCATGATTCGTAGAGCGATTAAATGCTGCTAGAGTGCGCAACCGTTGTGTTCAAACTGGCAGGAACAAGAGCATGAGCTTAGATTTCTGTGACGTACTGTAAGTGGTTAAGGGGGATCAGGCCTCGCCATCTTGGATTTACGAAATTTTCGCCGTAACTTGCATTACATATTTTATGTTTTATTTTGNGGGGATCAGGCCTCGCCATCTTGGATTTACGAAATTTTCGCCGTAACTTGCATTACATATTTTATGTTTTATTTTGGGCATCGACAAGGCATATGAAATTGCTTTGCACGTGTTCTAAAACATGTATTGCTAGACTTTTGTTGTCAGAATCATTTCTACAATCGCCGCGAGAAAAAAGCACTTATTTCTTGCCGGCAGTCATTATTAAAAAATTAATAAGCGTGGTAGATATGTAACAGTTTGATAAAGCTTTATAAACTATTATTAATGGCTCGTGAGAAATATTTCTATAACGTTCTTACATGTAAATTATGGAAAAATAGTGAAAACCCAATATGGTGGGGCCTGATTCGCCTTAACGTAATCTTACAGTCCGTGAAGAGCGAACAAGTATTGGATTAAGTGATTTTGATATATGACACATCTGCATTATCCTAATCGTAGACGTCTTTCTTACTACACAAGGTTCACTAACATTCTCACAACAGTTTGTAGAACATTGCCCACTATGACACAAGGGAGGTCCTCACGGCCCTCTTCGACTCAGAACCTCAATAACAACATCAATTTTTTTCGCTGGTCTGTAATTTGTTTTTCGATCGATTGTTTGCTTGCCCGACTAACATGAGGATGCACACCATGAGCTCCAAAAGAGATCAATGCAAGTTGCTTCTGCTACAAATTCAGTTCGATGCTTCATCAACGAAAANCACACCATGAGCTCCAAAAGAGATCAATGCAAGTTGCTTCTGCTACAAATTCAGTTCGATGCTTCATCAACGAAAAGCTGGTACATTAGATGCAGAGAAGGTCCACAAGTGCTCGTATTATTTATCGACCTTATTATCTCACTCGGCTGTAGACCTGGCGGCATAAAACCTATACGGTGGTTGCCGCAGTTACATGTCGCATGGCGAGTGAATGCGTATTGCATTTCACAGGTGCATGCAAAGACCAAGGAAAAAGGAAACTTTCTAATATATTACAGCTATTACCAACTCACCTCATCAGTGTGACGCGTTACATTAACAGTGCATGAAATAAATCAAAAATAGAAAAAAGAAGCATTAATGACTTGTTTGTTCTTTCGATAATAATACCAGATTGCTTTACAGAATCCTTTACACGATACCTTCACAATACAATTAATTTTCATAGAACAACGCTTCTCGTTGTTGCACTTATATTCTCGTGGACATTCACGGTACCAAAAATAAATTAATGCAGACATAGGAATAAAAATTTTCTTTTTCGCCGATAATAAATAGGGTCCTGAGGGGGGCATATGTGTGTTATCAGTGGGTATACGTCATTTACTCTAAAACTTCAAAGGCTAAAGATTCAAAGGCAAACCCTTTTTATGCAGTGTATTGCAGGACTTACGAGAGAGAACTTTTAAAGAAAATTCTAGGGTAAACAATTTTAGGTTAAATTCCAAACCAGTCAAAACTTAGACAAACATTGGAGTCGAGTGTTAGAAAAAATAAACAATATTTAGGGCAAACGGTTTGAGAAAACGCCTAACAAAAACGCATTGAGAAATTCCCGTATAAGGAAAATTTTTAATAAGCAATACATTCGAGGCAAGTTATTTTTTAGGGAAAATGCCGTTTGTGACAGTATTTCGAGGAAAAGCTTTCAGATGAACATCTTCTGTGAAAACGTAATAGATTCATCTAAAGACTGGAGTTCGAGAAAGTTTTCTCGGAGGAATTTCTCAGTCGCCTGCGCCAAGTAATCCAGAGCAACGCTTAGATCACGCAACAGGTAGCCGTTCATTGCGCCAGTCAAGGAAAGCAGAATCGGCATCCACGTCCAGGGTAATTTTTGTGTAACTTTAATTCACTTGTAATTTTCATCGGTGGTCTGCTGGTAGCGTGCTGCAAACGTGGGAACGAGTGTTTATCATTTGTGTTCAGGGAGTTTCAAGGAAAACCGCATTACGGTAAAGGAGAGTTCTTCCCAATAAAAACAAATATGCACGCAGTTTCGAAATGTAATTTCCTTTCTTTCAGAAAACGGGTAAGCGTTTAAAGTAAAAGAAACCTGAGGATATTTTTGCACCAACTGCATATTCTGTCGGACATTTGACACCAACGATGTCACGTACGTATGTTGAATGTTGCTGTCTGACATGCCCGCGGCGAATACATGCAGCGAACCTCAATGCTGCAAAAATGACACTACAGCGCTGTGCAGCCGATTCCGGAACTCCAGCTGTAAATAGACGCCCTTATTAATTGCATGCCTTGGAAACAGAACTTACCATAATTTTGTTACTTTTGTATTTTTCTTCACTGTCAGTAAAACTTCAAGTTTTGCAATAGGGATTTTTCCTGGAAAATAGATAACACCTTTATTGATGCCATTAAAATAATTACCGTATATAATACTAACAGGCAAAGTATTATTCCCTTGCACACGTTTTCAATTTATCACGCTATCAAAACGTAAATTTTTGAACTCCTTTCTAACCAATTAGAACGATCTCCTATTGGCTAACGTGTGTGTGACGTAGTTGTACATGCTTTGGTTTAGCCATCTTAGCTTTCAGCATACGAATGTGTTGCCGGCCGGCCACCGTGTATTACATAGAAACGTTGAAATGTGAGAGGAATAAAGTAGTTTTTGGGAACATATGTTTGCAAAATTTATCGTTAGTTTCAACCTGATTTCGCTTTAATTGTCGTGGTCTTTATTTAGGTTTGAAATGTCAGCGTTTCAAAACACCGTTTAAGTACAGCATTAGGCAATGAATTTAAACTTGTAAATATTTTGTTCCATAATTTTAATCTCAAGAATAACCACTGTTTTGCACTTTTATTTATCAATGGTTTAGAGTCATACTGTTATACTTAATTCAAATATTTTCTTGCGAACACATGCCACTCAAAAACGCAGAGCCTTATAGGCACATTCGAATAACATTATATTTCCGTACGGATATTACTTAGTTACGTTATTTTGGTATCCCAGTAGTATTTTGAAATACCCATAAAAACCAAGTATAAGATTAAGCTTCTATGTATTAAATTAGCATGATACAGGCTTTATTATTTCAGAAATGTTTTTAACATAAGCTTATATAGCAGGCATAAGAACAAACATATAAACTGAAAATTTTAAAGCAATTTCTAAAGAAAACATTATTAGCATTTCTGACAACATAAAACGTTTTCGTATTTTAATAACAAAGTGCACAAAACACATTTCTGTGGTATAGTGTAAACCATTTTATAAGTTTTTTTGAAACGTAATAGCAATATCTCTTTGGCCGTACAGGCATCTTTAAAGTAAACGTTACTGTGTTGCTGATTATGCCAGTGTAATTATAATAATAAAACAACAAATACATATTATATTGACGTTGAAATGATATTCACTCGCATAACATGAATTCCTCATAAACGGTTATGGTTAATGTACGCACACAATACGACCATTTTGTTAATTCAACATTATTAGAACATCAATAAATCTTCAGCGTCACGAAATATTATGCAGAACCAATGTTGTAACTCAGTTTTTTTTTTCACTAAATAATAGGACGAGAGAGACGGAGGTTACGCTGGTTGTAGATCTCTGTATATTTATAAAGTATCAAGAAGTTCATTGTTCGATTGTAAATACATACTTTTTGAAAAATGTGAAGTAACCTCGTCTCTCTGCTCACCTTCAAGGGCGTAATCACCCTCCGAAAGAACCTAAGACCACAGGTCGTATACGTATTTTTTTTTCACCTTATTTTGTCTTCGCGAACACGCAGACAAAGTTTGCCCATGTAATTACATTAGTTACTGTATATAGACAGCCTACAGCCATTACCGCTTTCGCGGGTTATTGACAACCATTTCCTTTCCAGCTGTTCATTTTCTTCTAAACTTCTAATATTCACTGCGTTTCCAGTTCCTTGTTTCCATTTTTCTCTCGGTCTCTGCCTTATCCTATTTCTCTAGCCTTCGTTATTCTTCCATTTGCATAATGTGCCCAAACCACATTAATTAACGAGATTCAGTTCAGTCAATTGCAACGTCTTTCTTATACATATTTTGTCTTCGCTTTACTTCATTTTGTATGCGATCAGTTCTTGGAACTCTGTATGACTTTCTTAGAGAAGCCTTTTAATTTTGAGGACTTTATTTTTCTCTCTCTCCGTTAATTGACAACACTCCTGTATGTGTATTTAGGTTCTACATTTAGTCCTCAAATTAATCTTGTTTGACAACAGTAAAGAATCTAGCGATTCAATGGATCTTCTTTCCTGTATTCTGGTGTTCTGTATATCCTTTACAGTATTTCTTTCTTTGGGAATAACGCTAATATAGTTTCAGATTATAGTTAAATGCCTCTCGCATTTTCCCCAACATTTAGATATTAATTTATTTTTCCAAATTTATATTCAAGCACCATTTCGAAAATTCCTCTAGTTTTCTGTACATGCTCTGAAACATCCTCTTTCCACTTGCTACAATAAGCTATCCATTAGCGAATACCAGAGTGTATTAGTTATACAGTATATACTGTACTGAAACCTGAAGTGTAAATAGGGTATGTATGTTATCAAGAATTTTAATAAAGACTTTCAATAGACTCGGCCGCTTTTCTGCAAGTCTGACATCCTACATATGAAGAACCTACTTATATGTGTACGATATGTATCTTATAGCAAAAGAGAGAGAAAGAATTCGCATATTTATTTGCTGACAAACTTAAATGCAGACAAACGTTTGTGGAGAGTTTTGTATCTCAGCCACTGCACTCGACAGGCTTTGTTTGGAGAACTATGAACCAACTCGCGGCATAAACATAACGGCCAAATCAGACACATCTCAGTGCAGAGCCAAATGACTTCTCTCTGATGCAGCAGCCAGTGATCAAATAGCCCCTTAGCACATAGAACTGCGAAGTACTAGTAATTTTTTTATATTATTTGCAAAACATATGTTACTGGCGGTCAGATTTTTATTACTGCAAAAAATTATCTCGCTAATCACTATAAAACAGAAAGAGAAATTTATTTGTCACAATTTTTTAATGGCAAATTTAAGGCTTTAATACGTTCACTTTATTATACTTAACGAATCTCTATACATAAGAACAAAAATCAGTAAAATAAAAAAATTATGAAAATTAAGATAATATATATTATAGAACATAAGAATCAAAAGTGTTGCAGCGAACTTGAAAGTGCTTATACACACTAACTTTAAACAAGTAATCTAGAAGAATTAGTGCAGTCGATAAGTTCGTGGACGCCGGGGATGCGTGGCAGCCTACTTTCGAGGCCTCAGTGCACGAACTTATTGGGCCTATATCTCTGTATTGCCCAAATTAATTACTTAAGTTTGAAACATAAAACGTGTCCCTACACGTACAGATTTATTCTGAAGTACTAAACCAATTTAAACTGAAATTTTAAAAATTATTATCTCTTACCCTAATAATTATGTTATTGAGGTTATACTGGCTAGTTAAGATCCGGGTCCAAAATAAGTTGTATTTTTTTCCATTGCAAGAAAATTTCACAGAAGGCTTATAATACCAAAAAAAAAAAACTAACATTTGTGTTACAGAGTCACAGCCGGCCGCGGAGAGCTACATACGTGCATAGAATAGTGTAAAAGTGCGTGAGTTACCTTGCAATCCATGCACAAAAACACTGAGCACTATGCGACACAGAAACTAATATAATAAGATCTGTTTCAACGGACATGGACAAAACAGGCATAGCATTACGTGCATTGACAACTTACTCAGAACCATTTTTTTTCTTTGCGGGGTTTCACTGCTAAAACCAGTTTTCGCTGCAATGAAATCACTTTACCCTGCGTGCTCATAATATTATCCCAAACCTAACAAAAAGTTTAAACTCATTAGGCAGCAGTCTAGATTGCGCGACGCAGTTTCCGAGAAGACGCGAGTGTACGATGGGAGCGAGACAAAGGTGTCGGCGGCAATCCTATATACCTGGCACAGGTAAGCCTGTCGCGCGCGGGTGGCCCTGGGCCGTGACGAAATTTTTACCCAGCCACCCTTCTCCCTCCTGCACGGTCATTCGATGAGGAATGCGCTCTCCCCTTCTGGGAGAAGCCATCATCCCCTCGACTTGTCTCGTCCCCAACATGCTCGTCCAACGAGCATTTTACAGCAGAGTTGCTACACGTTTGGGAGCGATTCCTATTAGCTCGTCGGATTTGGGGACACTAAAGATTACACATTGCCAAATATTTAGCGTGAAATACATTTATCAATAATAACAATAACAATCTAACTTTAATTTCCAACTTGTGGAGTTAAGGAAAACAATTTTTGTGAACATGTCAAAAGCTCATTATATGAGAATGTTAAAAATTATTATTTTTTAATTGGTAAGAGGAAATTAGCAATGGGTTCAGTTTGTTGGAATTCAAAATTAATTATATATATATATATATATATACATATATACGAGGGCAAATCAATAAATAAGGTACACTTCCACGTTATGGCAATGTATGAAACCATCTATAGATAGGCAACACGACTATGACAACATACAAGGCAAGTTCACTTTTCCACATAGTCCCCAAGAGACTGTAAACATTTCTCGGAACGGTCAACCAACTTTTCGATTCCGGATGCGTAGAAATCTCCTCCAGCGCTATGCAACCACCCGGAGACAGCTGCTTTCACCTCCTCATCGTTTTGGAATCGTCTTTCACCGAGATTCTTTGTCAGCATACCGAAAACATGAAAATCGCATGGCGCTAAGTCTGGACTGTATGGAGGATGTTGCCAGCGATTCAAGTGGGAGGAGGTATGGCAACATCCTCCATCCTACATTTTTAACACCAACAAATATAGTTTCCGTCAGCAATAGAAATAATGAGTAATAGGGAAATGCTTGATTAAATCATCAGTTTGCTGTTCCTAATCAGTTCAGTATATTATATTTAAGCGTAGCTTACATATCAGACAGGCGATATGCACGTTCGTTTTTCATAGTGCCTACTTGTTATGGCTGAATATTATGAATAGTTAAATTAGCATGTTCCCGTATATCGCCTTCCCGAATGACCACAAACCCTAGTATTAATCCTTTCGCTCACAGCGAAATACATATTTATAGCAGTTTCAACGACAATTTTTTGTTTGGAAAGTACAACGCTCTGTCATACGCCAGGACCAATAATAATCTGTTTGTGTTAGATGCTGTTGGTAGCAGTTGTTTAAGAGACTGCGGAATATAGTCTCAACAATAAATTATGTCTTCCACGTAACGGTCTCCTCATATTGGACAATGTTTCTGCTGTGTACAGTACGTATCATTAAATACAACTCCTGTTCAACGTTCCATGTATGAACGCTGACTGTAAGGGTAAATACTGTACGTTACTGCAGTAGTGGATATAGGTAACTGGCTTCTCTCGTATCCTCCTGAATGCTTTTATGATGTACCATCCTCAGAATTTTCATGTAATTTTTTTTAAAGTGTCGTATTCAAACCTGGTGTTTATTGAAAAACTGGCTTCTTTATAAAATACGCAAGTATTGGTGCTCTAAAAGAAACATGTATACCTGTAAGAATGTCACTGTGCCACTTAATCAAAATGTATCCTCAGTTGGCTCTGTAGTAAGACACTAAGGGCACCCCCCCCCCCAATTACCCGGCTGTGATAAACAGTTTGGTCATAGACCCCTGAAGTTGGAAATTTTTTGACGGTATTCTCGTGAGGGGTGGAGCGGGCACTGTCATGGAGTGGAAGTTTCCTCGGTATACTCCCCCCCCCTTTTTTTTTTTTAATTGTGGCGTTCCTCATTCCCCATGTTGTATCTCGCCTTATCCTTTATTCGGGCTGACCGGAAAGACAGGTCTTGCGCTAGAGTAGGACAGCCGGCTTTAATTAGAGCCAGCCTCCTCCTTACTTGTTAATTGCGCCTTAGAAAAGAATAACTTGCAGATGTTATCTTGCCCTGCGAACGGTTGACTGGAAACATTCCACCACCACACCAGCCATACTACGCAAGATAAAAAACTAAATATTTTCTACCCATTCGAGGATCTGCTCTGACTGTTCGTGGGATACTAAAAAATTTCAATTAATAAAAAAATTTGCATTTACTAATAAGCAACTTTATAGCTGATAGTGGTAAATATAACTGACAAATTAAATTGAATAAATGTTGATTTCATTCCTAGTTGAATTCATCCAGTGATACCTTATTAATTGTGACATAAAAGTGCTATAGGGTTTAGATGTGTTGCAGCTAATTTGTAAACGATTTCACAAGTAAGCTCGCTCAAATTTTTAAATAATTTTTACAGATAATAACATGTCGAATCAGAAAGCACAGTTGGGAAATTAATAAATATCTCTCTCAGACTTTAAGTTGACATTGAAACGATCTAACATACCACACAATTATTTCATACGTATTCAAAATTCTTTTGTTTGAGGGGCCGCGGTGGTTTAGTAGTTAGACTACTCACCTCTCACCTAGGTGAACCGCATTCGTTTCCCGGCAGGGTCGCTCTAAGATTTTCACATGCGGCAATAGTGCTGAACGATGCCGCTGGTCGGCGGGTTTTCTTGGGGATCTCCCGGAGCCCCCCTACCCCCGCTCAAGGCTCTTTCATTCCGGCGATGCTCTATACTCACCTCGCTTAACTCTCATAGGCTCTCAAGACCTCGATGTTTAGAGCAACCCAAATCTCTTCACTCAATATTTGACTTAACTGATTACGTTATTTAACTGGCGTCTCATCTGCTTAACAAGGCAATAAGCAACTAGATGATAATAGCTGTTTAAGGAATTTAAGAATAAACATTTTAAACATCAAATTAAATAAAATTATTTCAGTTATGAACTGGCCAGATGCCTTACATAAGGATATATTGGTTGATAAATTTAAAAGAACCGAAAACGTTGAATGAAATATTCCGGACATGCGTCAGTGTAGAGCTTTATAATGGCGTATGCCCGAAATAATAGTTCAGTATATAATTTACGCCGATAACAAGAATTATTGAAAGTTTGCATCTTAAAGGGTTTAAATCCCGGGCGAGGCATGGAGGTTTAATATTAGGTTTAGTTCAATTTTAAAGCCACCTCAAACTTGCTTTCGGGCTCGAATTGTATTCGTAAATAAGGAAATTTAAGTTAAATTTTATAAGAATTTATTTTATCAGGCATTACGTTTCACTATTATTTAGTGTTTATGAAAAAAAAATATAAAAAATCTAGATGACAATAATTCAAATACGGTTACCGTTATTTAACTGTTGACAGGTGGCAGTCTTGGAACATAGACACTGCGAAAAATGGACGTTTATTCGCAGAACGTCAAATAATGACTTAGTGATTACAGAAAGGAAGTACGTTGTGGACGAGAACAGTCTTGCAAACGGTAATACGAAGACAGAACTGCGGCACTGTTAATGCTCACAGGTTCGACGACATGGGCAGGGTGCATGGCGAGGCGGAATCTCTCATTTGGGGGACATTAAACAAAGCTTCCAGGGAGATAATTCCACAACGAGGGGCATTCTCGTCTGGAGGAGCGGAGAAAGCCAAGTATCCTTCACTGTCGACGACGCTCCTATCGGCAGCCGGAGGCACTAAGCCCGCAGGAGTGGCCGGCGGGAAGATACGGCCTCGAAGGCACGCGGGCGTCGAAGAAGTGGGCGAGGGACTGTCGGCAGACTCTGAGAGCTCGGGAGAAAGCGAGCAGGAAGAAGATAAAGTTATCTTGAGGAAACCATTTACCCTGCCGAGGATGTTTTGGGACGGAGTTTCAAGTTAGCGTCCAGGACCCCGACGCAGAACAGGTCGACGAGCGCAGTACAGTCTAACCAGGACAACTGCACCTGCAAGTCGCACTTAACACCACGATGATTGAAGTTCAAGTCACGATGTCCACACGCTATTTAGGCCGCCTGAAGATATTGATGGTAATAACTGTCAAAATTGGTGAAATGGTTTTTATAACATGTGATTTTAAATAAAAACAAACTGATGAATTAAACGTGAGCTTTCTTTCGAATGGTCTCTAATGCGCGATATATACACACATTACTAGAATTAATGTGCCAAACTGCCAGGGCTAAGAGCGGGACGCAAAAGGAAGATAATGATATAAAGAACCCAGTTTTGTAAACCTTCCCTTCTCATCCAGACGTGAGAGTGAAGTTACAAAGGCTGATAGGCAAACAAGCATCATTAAAGGCGTAATCGGTGCTTGCGTGGAAATCGTCTTGGTCGCTCGCAAGTTGGTATACAGTATGCGCCTGCAGCTGGTTAGGGAAGCATGGCAGGGTTTACGCGATGCTATGAAGTGATCAGGCCTTAGCTGAACGGCCTGCCTGATCACACCTTCAAACATTAAACCAGGACCCGAGCGTGATTGCAACTACACCTTGTGAAGACAGTTGCAGAAATCCCACCCACCGGTCAGTAAATGGGACCGAAAATATTAAACAACGCAACCGATATAGGCCAGCGTAACACTGGGAGCGGCGTATTTTGTCGTCGACCCGACCAGAGAGAAGACCACTGTTCGGTCGTCGTTGACCGCCTCCTATAATCAGCCTCCGGCAACATGAACAAGGTGGGGACTTTCAAATTAGACTGTACTAGTAATGGCGCGAGGTAACAATATTTAATACAATTCATTAGCATCTTGGTATACCATTTAAAGCTCCCCCGACCAATAGTCACGTAAATAGTTATTGTATAATCTTTATGTTCAGTAAACCTCATTTTATAACGCTGTGCTCTACCTAATCATGACTCATTATTGAGCTACACCCCTCTCGTCCACGTAATAATAATAGCTTAAAAAGCTAATTTGTAACAGCGAGCAGAACTGGCCGACATGTACCTTGTGCACGACGAAGCCCACGACCGCTAACGGGCAGCGGGGACTTTGTGCCGGCTGCGATGTCCATCCCTCCTGTTCGACATTTGTAGGACTGCGTTCAATAATCAATCTACCTGTAATCCATTCATTTGTCAAGCACAACTGGCCGTCAATACTACGCACCTGTATTTGTTTGAGGCACTTGTTGCCTACCTGCCCCTGGGATTACACACACGCGTTGTGGCGGAGGGGGTGGTTTGCGACCCTAGGTTCCTCACATCAGTTTCTTCCTTTTGCGCCCTCCTCTTAGCCCTATGAGATTGGCACGTGAATTTTGGTCCTCGGTATACTCCATTCACGGTTACTTCCAACTTTTCTGAAGTCCTGCTAAATTCCTACTTTCAGGATATTCCTCCGCTTCATGCAAGCAAAGCTTACATGGTCTAGAAAATTACACCAAAGGAACAGCGCACAGTATTCGTGGTAACTCATTTTAATAATATTTTCAATAAGAACAATTTCTTACTAGGTATTACCAACGAACCTATTTTCTCCATGTTTTTATTCTTAATAATTATAAATGAAGTAGTATTATGATTTACCGAAAAAATATAGTTAAAAGTTCAAATTAATAGAAATACGGTATTTTTAAGATAAATAAAAAACGATTGTAATATAGGGCATATTTAGGAAATAACCAAGTACGACATACATGGGGTGATTTCTCAAAGGTTTGATCCAAAAAGTGCGAAGACACCGCGAATTGACTATATACTATATATATAATTAATGCAGAGAAGTACTGGTGGCGTCTTGCGAGTAAAAATTTGTTGACTGACTCTTGTAGTGTAAAGTCCCTGGTCTCTTAAGTTCTTTTGTTCGTTGCAGATATGGATACATTGTCACTCTTCTAGTTTTTAGACATTTTAAAAGCTAACAACTCCAACTGGGTCATTGAGATTTAAATTCTTCAAGTTTTCCTCTTATCGTACATCACTTCACTTAGAAGGTTCTTAATAATATATTTTTTTCTTTGGACCATTTTCTAATCAAAATAAAATTTTGTACAAGTCCAACTGGCTTGTGATTTTGCATATTTAAACAGATGATTTTCACATCGAAAACCTGTAAACTAAAGTAATCAATGATATATAAAATGGCGCATGTGAATAATGGGGGTTTTACATGACTAAAAATTTAAGTAGTAAGCAGTAGGATTTGCCAGAGAGCCGTAACATAACAAAAATTAAGTATACAAGAAAACCGCATCTCTAAAGTAGGTTGTTTGAAATTTAAAAGGATAAAAGCATTTATCTAGTTGCATTTTTGTTTACTCAATCGTTTCTAGCAGCAGGCGAATATAAATAAATGGCTGCTTTGTATACTAAATTTTTGTGAAGTTGCTGTTCACTGTCAAATTATACCGCTTTCTGCTTAAGTTTACTTGTTAACAATATTATTGAATTTAATTTACGCACATTATCATTTAACATACATAAATATAACAATATGTAAACCTGACAAACTTTAGTAAACAATGTTTTGTTTTGAAATCAGAAATGTTTACGGCTACCTGATTCGTTTATTGGTGAACTGAAAGGGCAAATTAAATTTATTCAACTTAAAGAAACTTGGTCACGTGCTTCTTACCACGGTTGCGTGGCAGAACAGTTCTATGTAATATGGGCTGCAGGTGTAACGTATGCACAGATGGCCCTTATGTTGGATGGTAAACTTATTTCCACTTTTTACTCAGTCCCCTAGAATAGATTTATACATCTACCGCAGCAGAATTCCTTCTCTGTAGAAAGAAGAATCTTGAAGTTGCAACTAGTCTCGGACAGAATCCTGTACACTTGCATCTTCCCGAAATCGCCTTCCACAAAGGTGCTGCTCCTTCTGTGGTCCAAACAAATGCAAGTAATATGGGGCCAAATCTGGACTGTAAGGTGGATAATTTGTAATTCTTCAGTGAAAGACTGCATAAGTTCCTATATTGCCCGTGCAGTGTGAGTTATAACCTTATCGCGAAGAAGCGGTTTACCTCTTGGTAATTAATCTGGCCACTTCCTTGGAATTTCCGCCCTTAATCTTCGTTATGTTGCACAGTATAGGCTGCTCATGAACTGAGCACTTTTAAAGTCTTGCTTAAGATTTACTTTTGTGCACATCTTGTATCCTTCCGCCATATGTAATATTAATATTGCCCTTAACCTGATCACTTAATTCATGCGTGGGTCAAGTGAAACTGTGAAAAAGTAAGTATTGAAAAAATTTGTTCATTCTTGAAATTACTTCGTTTCCTTTTTTTTTATTATTACACGTGAGTCTAAGTATTCACAAATGCTTACCTAACACTTAGTCCAACGAGAGAACGAGACAGGAGAGATAGAGAGAGAGAGAGCGCTCTTAAGAGCCCGATGAGGGTGACATGAGGTGAGAATGGAGCAGCGCCGTAATGCAAGGGCGGTGGAAATGGGATATCTCCGAGAAAACTCACCGACCAGCGGCCTCGTCCAGCACGATTCACACAACGCGAAAATCCGGGAGCAGAGTGACCCGGCCGGGGATTGAACCGAGTTGGCCTTGGTAGGAGGCGAGTAGTCTAACCGCTCAGCCACCGCGGCAAAAGACTAATTTCCCTCTGCCGTCAGCAACTTTACTGGGAACATGCCAGTCAGTGTACCCGTTAAGCTATGGAAGGTGGGGGCAGTGATATTTTTTCAGAAGTTGATTTTAAAAGTGCTCAATTAACCGTGAACAGCTTATACGTGTCAGTTGTGAATGTTTATCCACGCTGCAGAAACTCAGGGTGAAGAAGACCTTATGCATCCCATTGACTTAGGGCGCTTTATCGATGGTGAGGTTACTTTTCAATTCCGTTGAATATCGTTCACTTTCAGGTATGTGATGGAGCATCCATGTTTTATTTCTGGCTACAATAGTTTATAGGTAAATGTTTCCCACCTTACTGAAGCGCTGCAGATGTGTTAACGAAATGCAAAAAACAACATATTTGTGCTGTTGTATTAAAAATTTTTGCACCCTATGCATACACAATGCAATGCTCAAGCTCGTCATGAATGACGTGCTGAGCAATGCCGTACGAAAGGCCCACGTGGTCAGTGATTTCTTGTATCGTCCATCGACGGTTCTCGTAAATCTCTTCCGTCAGTTCTAGCTGTGGTTGCGGTGACTGGTCTGCCATTGCGATGCTCATCACAAATATCCGTTCTTCTGTCGGCGAAATTTATGCACCGTTCTCTCGCGTGTTGCACGCTTCTTGCTCGTTCACCATAAATCTCCACCACTTGTCTATGGATTTCTGTAGAAGACACAAGTTTGGTCTATAGAAACAGAGCCACAAAACGAATTTCCAGGCGAGGCCACAGTGAAAGTTGTGTCTGCTCACTTTGAGAAACTAAGTTGTACTGTTCGAATGCGCTCCAACATGAACAATATGAGCACACGTGAAAAAACAAATTCCCATAGCATGAAAATAAATATTACCGTGGGAACCTTAGTTATCCACGTGACAACTTTACCTATTGGCCCACCTTTGTAATTAAATAATTTCAAAAGGCAAAATTTCTTACACCTAAAATATGCAGATAGGTAAGGAAATTGCGAACAAAGGGACGCATTAATCTTTATAAATATTTGATTACTCAAACCAGGTTTGTTTTATTCTTGAAGGCCTTGGGCTGTAATTGGCTCTCACATTCTTGGTCATCGTCGCCAGAGACTCTCCATTTAAGATTTCTGTTTCGTAATGTTCGCCCTGGTTTACTGGTGGCGCGAAGTTGAAAACGTTGGTAATTTGTTTTGTTCTGTTGTCCTTGTTTATTCACCCTCTTGGCACGTGATTACACCGTTATTTCACCATATTTCTAAGTGTACTGCAATAAAATCCACACTGTCGTCTAACAGCGCATTCAGCGTGTCTTGGGGATTAAAGACGTGTTCCTTAATAAAATTACTAAACAGAGCATTCATATAAATGGCGCGAGACATTCTCAGTGGCCGCTAAAACGTTTTCGGCCCACAAGTATTCACGCTTTAACATCGGGTAAACCATGAGTATGTGTATCGTTTTCAAATGTAGGTTTTTGTTATCACAATATGTAAGCTGTACATGGATTATCTTCCCGGCATGTAGCGGGAACGTTAGAAAGGCATACGTTACAAAATGCGTGTGTCACGTGGTCGTCCGCCTTGCTGCCCACACACCGCCTTTTCGCTAATTATTCGAAATAAACGTTTGATTCCTACGTAACTTAGCATTTTCTACTACTAGCTTTTGTGTGCTGCAAGTTCGCTCCCTCGGTTAGCAACCAAACGGTAAACGTCCTGTGTGGATTACTTTTCCTGAATAAATAATGCCTGGCATTTTTATTCAACAGTGCGAATGGCAGCCGTTCTTTGCCAGTCTCAAACATCTAAAAAAAAAAGGACTCCAACTTCATATAAACCAACAGTGCTTAACGTAACCTATAATTATCGAAGTTAATAAAACAGCACTGGTTATTCTTAATAGTAATCTGTACGAATCCTCAAGCCACGAATAGTTTCATATATTTTCCTTTCAAAAAATCTATTCAATTCTAAGTAGCTTTCATTATTATATCTATGTTACCAAAAAACTGACATGTGTTTCTTAGTTAAATGCGACCGAGCATTTTTTTAAATGTACAAAAATGTTGTTTCTGTCTTTATTTATGTGCAACGTACGTTCGGTAACGACGTGTACTACGCCTGATGTTTAGGCAGCCCGTGTACTTTCGCTGTCTGAGAGGTTCCATGTACGTCAGGGGTAATTCATACGAAGCGAGGAGTTGAATAAGGAAACACATTATGCATGTGGCCGGCAGATAGTGCCACTGTACACGAAAGAAAGGTTTACGCGCGCATTTATTTTATATTTTCAAGTATGCCCTAGACTAGCAATGTAGGGCTTTATACTTTATTATTTTAAATTTCATTGGAAGTAACTAATTTATTATTTTTGATTGATCGTATTAACACCACTGCTTTATCACAGTAGACTAATCGGGAGAACTTTCGTATGAAAACAGTGTGCACGTCCATGGTTTATTTGGGATTCTAACCCAGAAATTTGTTTTTCTAAAGTGACGCCTTAGAGATTTCGGTTGCAAATATCAACTGAAAACCATTAATATTTATGAACTAAGTCGCCTGCCTGGTACTTGAGCATTTTAACGGTATGTTTGTCATTGTTTGAAATCCGTGTGTTCATGTGAAGATACTGCTACTATACGGATACGTACTGTGGTTCACTACGAGATCATAGTTCAAACAGCTTAGAAATGCTCATTTCAAGCTGTTCAAATGTGAGACAAACATTTATGAAGCTCTTAAACAATGTCAAAAATATTTTCTGATTGCTATATCTGAGAATACAGTAGCTGCACAGATACAAAACTAGGAAAGACTAATGCAGTGAAATATGTTCAAAATTATCACCAATAAAATGAGAGGGCTGCCGTTAAAATATCATACAGTTGTACGCTGCGTGACATTTCATCAGTTCAGTACCTTGTACGTAGAGGCGATACCACCTTAGGCAAGCCATCCAGCTTCGCCTTTATTGAACCATGGATTCCGTGCCTCATTCACTCCAAATAGCCAGCGCATTTGTGTATGAGAGTCAGGTGACCTGCAGAACTGCCGAGGTTTTTACTGCAAATATGACCTTTCCCCTTACTCCAGCAGCTAGTCTACTAAATTCACTTCGGGAGCTTACGTCCATATCTGCTAAACCCTCGTAAAGTTTCTGTTGAGGGTGCAGTTTATGGCAAAAATTCCATTATTCCAAGATGGAGGGGATCTTGTATTTATGAAATTTTTGCAACAAACTGCATCACAGACATCGCATTTTGTTGTTCCGATAGAAAAGTTATAAGGCATTGTTTTGTGCGTATTCTGAAGTCGGTACTGCTTGACGACTGTGGCTAGTATCATATCTGTAATAGCCCGCAACAGAAACTCACGTATTTATTCCCGGCAGTGAAGCTGTAACAATTCGACAAATCTTGAGAAACTATTATTTATTCTGTGTCGAGCGAAAAATTTCTTTCAGCCTCCTTATAGTGGAACTTGGGGAGAAAGCGGGGACTGATGCCCCTTAATGCTCCCATAATGTTAAATATGCTGTATATTAAGTGTAAGGAATATATATGTCATTCATGGTTACTTCCAACTTTTCTGAAGCTTTGCGAAAGTTCTACTTTCAGGATATTCATCCGCCTCATGCAAACAACAAAAGGACAACACATCGCATTCGTGCGCACTGAGTGAGTAAGTGAAGGGATTTAGGCGGCTCTTAACATCGAGGTTTTGAGAGCCGACGAGGGTGAAGCGAGGTGAGAATGGAGCAGTGCCGGAATGCAGGGGTGGGGGAAACGGGAGATCCCCGAGAAATTCCGCCAACCAGAGGCATCCCACATGTGAAAATCTGGAAGCGACCCCGCCGGGAATCGAGCCCGGTTCGGCGAGGTGGGTGGCGAGTAGTCTAACCACTACACTACCGTGGCCCCTTCGTAAGCACCGAGTTTAATATTTTGCGTAATAACGGTTTATTACTGGGCATTGCCAACACCTATTTTCTTTTTTTCTATTATTTATATTAATTATAAATGAAAATTTACAATTTACAGTTAACAAAAGTAAAAGTTCAGTTTAACCAAAAATAAGATACTTTTATGTTAACAGAAGCATAAAAGGCTTGTGAAACATGTCATATTTAGGAAACAACCAGTCATATATGGTGTGATTTTCCAAAGATTTGATTCAAAAAGTGCGAAGATACCCTCAATAGACTATAGACCTTTGACCAGTGGCGGCTCCAGGAAGAATTTCAAAGGAGGGCACACGTATAATTTCAATTTTGGGTGTGATAGGTTCGCGTTAGAATAAGTTGTGGTCTCGGACGGCCAACACTTTTAATTTAATGCCTGTCGTGATACACTAACTGCTTCCCTAAAAAATTTTAATTCTGTTCACTGTGTTTTTTATTTAATGAATACGGCATGTTACATATAAGTTCAGTAAAGACCTGTCTACAAATGCGCTATCCGAATCTGTGTCTTAGGACAAGGATAGGCTGATTGGTGCACGTCAGTGGCGTGTGGTGAACTGGTGCAAAGTAATATGGCGTTAACTGTGTTCTATACCATGTTGCTTGATGGTTTACACTTCCACCACTAACACGTAGCTCGGCAGCTGACGCCGCAGGACGCGTGAAGAGGGTCCCTTGCTGCTCGCTTGTGAGTGGTCGGAATACATTCAGTTTCCGTAGACTGCACTGTGGTTACTGGCTCCTACTGCGAACACCGAGAATGTACAGTAGTGAGCAAGCACCAGCTTACCTTGCAACAGTTCACCACACGTCCCTGGTGCACGCGACCCTCTGACGTCATGGCGCTGTCCCAAGTCAAAGCATTCAGAAAACGGAACTTTTGTACCAAGTTGTGTCATAACATGATAGGAAAAGAAGACTACAGATACTTCCACGCGCATTTGTGGAATGCTCACGTTGCAAATGTAAACAATGGACTTACAAGGTGGATTTTCTTGAGACGAACGTGATGAAATGTCAATTCATGCAGCCTGCGTTCGGTCTGGACAATTTAAAATTAAGGATGAACATTTAAGAAAATTCTTGGATGTCAGTTGCCAAGCTTTTTTTAAAATAAAACAGTGCCTATGTCATAAATATAAATAAATTTTCAAATCAAACATCTCGCAAACATTACATAATAAAAAATTCAGCAAAATAAAAATCATTACGTAACAACAATTAATGTGCCGAATTTACTGCGATCTAATGTCATATTCTGAAAGCTCACTTTCAAACAACGCATTTGTAGACAATACTCCGACTACGTGAATGTGACGTCACTTGACGTCAAGATTTGGACACATCCACGTCCACAGGTACGGACGATTGTAGACAGGCCTTAACACAGCAACAAAAACTCTGCGTATAAACATGTAAGTCTGAATTTTACACAAACCTTAAAAACTATGATATCACGAACAGTTATTTTAAAAATATTCACAAATTCTCAAGTCTTTAATATAATACTGCAACAGTAATAAAAGTTCATAATGCGTTACGTCAGAAAACGCATAGCAGACGACACGCACATGCCGTCTATCAAGCTGTTAAAGCACTGCGTGAACCGCGCGGGCGCAGGTGACTTGCGCCCCGATTCTACCGAACTTCGGCTATTTCCGAGACGTCTCGTGTGCCTTCGGCAAGGAAAAAATGTACAACAGCATGGGCACAGACCGTCTGTGCCCCAAAGCTGCGAGGAAAAATATCGTCCGCGCCTAAAGTAAGGAGACGCTATTCGCAGCCTAGTGATACAAAGCTTAATGACCAAATACGTTACTTTTACACTAAAATTATGAAAGAAAGATCTATAACAGAGCATTTATTTTCTGGGGTGTGTTGAATTTTATTTGGGAAGGCACGTTCCCCTGCACCCATTGACAAGAGCCACCCCTGCCTTTGACGCGATTTAGTTCCACCTCCACCTTTGTGACATTTGATATTTTACCTGTTACGTTTATGGTTGATATGAGTGAAATTTTTAATCATTCAACATCAATGGCTGAAAATCCGTCAAAGTAAATCCAATGGGAGATTCCCGAGAAGGGATGTCTGTGGGCCGAATATGAACACGCAATTAACGCGACTTTTCGCTCTAATAGTAGCGAATTTCCGTTTGTTGAAAGACAAGGGGGAATAAAAATTCGACATCAAAACCCTTGTTATTTCTCGCTGTTATGCAACTTTTTAGTTGATATATCAGTACTGGTAACGATCAAAAGCCGTGAGTAAACATTTTTTCATTGTGATAAATATCACACATGCCATGTGCTGTTCCTTTCGGAGCACTTTTTACGACTCTGTGCTCATAAACAGAGTGCTTTCGAGTTTTGGGCTCGAGACATCACAGGATCGGCCTCATTATCTGATGGGCACGACACCTTACTGGTGATACACTCAGAAGACTCATATGGGACAGATGTTATTACCACGGTTCATGGGTAACTGAGCACATTCGAAAGCAACATTGAAAAAAAATCCAAGTGTTCGTAATTGCACAACCTTTTACGGACACACTCACTAGTATGCCCCCAGTTAAGTTGGCAGTGGTCGAAGAAGAGTGACTCCATGTCTGAATGTTATATTACAAGTGCAATGCTAAAATTTGTGAGCACTGAAATTAATTATTCCTGGATTCCTTTCGTTCAAAGCTCATAAGAGTAATACCTGTCATATTAATAACACGTTTATGTTCCGAACAATTTCAGTTTCACTTCATTAATGCATTAACAAAGTGATCATGTCCATAGTAATGCTAATTTTACATACGATGGAAGGGTACAAAATTCACAGTGAAGTATATCCTAGGCAAGGTTTTTAAGAGTGCTAAGTTATCCGCCAAGTGTCTATTGCATTTTTAGGGCTCTTACTGTTTTTATTAAGATGTTACTGCTTCATTAACACGTACAGTGTTTGGATAGAGAGTATCTTGTACCCCGTAACTTGTGAGTTTCTTCTGTCTCCCAGCGTAATTTTTATGTCATTCTTTGGAAGGTAGCCGCTTTTTATTCTGGGTTCATTTAAGCGTTGGAGAAGTTACAGTACAGAAGGGATTTCGGTATAAGTATGATTCGGGGTTCCATGACGGTGATCGTAATTCCAGTGGGGGGCCCTTATAACCACAGTAAGGGCCAAGCCTCCACGACCCCCATGGTGATAGCACATTGATCCATAAGTTGTATCAAAGTCATGGTGTTTCTAGCAAAAAAAAAAAAAACACTTTCAAATTTTCGTCTTGGTCAGAAATATGCATTGGATACAAAGGCGAGATGTCGATAAAAAGAATAATCTTGAAATCCAAATTCTCCGTCGCACAATCCATCCATTCAATCTTCGGCAGCCTTAAAATCCGGGGTAGTGTTTTTTATTGGTAAATATGAGACCTTGAATGCAAACTTGTCCAAAAAAAACCCGTCTAGTCCACGTATGAAACCTGATTGGGTGAATACTTGCTTCCAATATTTCAGGTTTGTAGCTCGTAATTAGACTTCCGCTTCCACTGTGTCTGAGCTCAAAGCCTCGTCAGTCGCTTTAATGTTGTGGGAGTTGAATAATTTTTTTAAGACTGTCTAACAAACCAGGGCTGGCACTGAAGTATTTTTGCGAGCTTCAGACAGGTTCTTTAACAGTGTTGGTGGAACACTGCACGTTCACTCTGTTCCAAACTCGCGAGTAAGGTCCATTTTCTGGCTCAGATTTATAGATTGTGTAGTTTATTTTGCGTCTAGACATTCAATACCACAGGGCCATGTGAAAGGCAAAGTTTAAAAACCAAGACTGGAAAAAAAAAACCTGCTCACGAAATAAAACACAGTTATTACCATCACACGGAAATTGTAACCGTTCTCAAAAATATTACGTTGCACAGAAAAAAAATATATTATTCACAAACTGAAACACGCTATGATACTGGAAATAATAAAACGAGACTTCTTGGAAGAAAAAAAGTGTTTCTTATGGGCAAGGAGGGTCGCCGAAAAGGGGNCGAAAAGGGGGGGGGGGGGGGGGGGGTGGTGCGTGAACGATAAACGCAGTGCACTATTAAAAAAAGTGCGGGTCAAGAAACGTTCGAAATAGTGACAGACGTTAAGTGACTGCCTCGAAGCAGCAACGACGCAATGGTGAAGCGGTGTTAAACGGGGACTTAACATTTACTCATACGCACATGGATATGTAAGAATATATAAGTTTTTTGGTAGTTTAGGTACGCTCTGGTATAGACTGTTCGTGGTTAGCAGAGCAATTCTAAAACTCAGTATCTGAGAAACAAAATTTTTTTCGCCCGTAGTTGTATATATTTGAACGGACAGTTCAGTTAACCGCTAACAACCTACTATAATATAATCCTCATAACAAGGATTTTTTTTAAATTGATTAATGACGAGCAGTACGTTTTCTCAAATACCGGAGAAATTTCAGAACGTCCTTGCAAACGGAGTGGGTGAAAAACAGTAGAATAACCAATCGAAAACTAGCACAGGACTTACAAATCAGCATGAAATTCACCAGCTGTATTCACATAATTCTCATAGATAGAAAGCGGGGTCTTAAAATACCAACCAGCAAAAGAGAAACCACAATTTATGGGAATTTCTATGTAACCCCCTGAACGCAACCAGGAAGAAGGAAACGGGGTTTCTGTCGTGAATTATAGGTGCACTTTCGCCGTCAGCAGATTTGCATAAGTGCCACGCGAATTTTATTGCTCTTAAAGCTATCTTACGAAGCAAATGAGTTAACAGTCAAGTCTAAACAAATAATTACACTCGCCAAGAGCTAATTAACGTTCACTGAAAGTCACATAAAGTAGCACGGTCATGAAATGTTTTCCTTACAGAGGACTAAAGGCTTCACAGAACGTTGATATACGGCCTAATTCAAAAATATTTTCCAGCACTCAAAAAAATGTAGCCGAACGCAGCATGTAATAAGTCATGCAGATTATCTGTCCATGTAGTAACTCCGCGTGTGCAAAATATTTGCGGATATAATAACGGAGTCCGTTATAGACGCAAAAAAATTGTATGACCGTTTGAATTTTTGAGACTTCTCACTGTACGACAGAATTGCGCTTCCATGTCGTTTGTTAAGAGAAGTTGTGGGTTGCCATGTAAAAAAGGAAATGTACTGCATAAAATGGAAATATGGAGCACTAGCAATGGGGCAAAAGAAAGGGAGGCGCCTTAAATTAAGAGTAATAGATGTCTGTAAATACTTCCATTCGAAAGACCACGATGAGATCCGGAATATCGGCAATCGTGGTTATAATGAGCCATGTTCAGGTGACGAGAAGCCAAAATGGCGACAGTTTGAACTTACCCGCCCACCCGGTTAGTAATGTTTGAGCACCGACTCGATAATCGCGTGGGTCGCCGTCCATTATCATACGGATATTACGTCGTATCAATGGCGCTGCATACCTATGTAAGATGAGAGATTTGGGAGGCTCTTCACAGCGAGGTGAGTATGGAGCAGCGCTGAAATTATAGGGCGGGAGAAACGGGAAATCGCCGAGAATGGGAACCCGCCGACTGGAGGTATCGTCCGGCACGATTCTCACATGCGAAAATCCGGGAGCGACCCCGCCGGTTCGCCTAGGCTGGAGACGAGTAGTCTAACCACTACACCACCGCGGCCTCTGCCTGCCGAGGCGTCAGTAAAAACCATCTTATTTAAAAAATGCTCCGCTTGTCTAAGTAATGCCTGCATACGAATAGCATTTTAAAAAGTTTCTAAGACTAGTTCTCATTTTCTTGTTCCCTTCCTAATATCTATTGTTTGAAAGTGAAGATGGCTAAAACGGTCCTGTCCACCACAATTTTTATTTTCGAAAATTACAGTGCAGAATATTTAAAGTAGCACGTGAACACGGAGAACAGATTTGTCTTTATTATTACGTCGAGAATGACGGTAACTACTGAAAGTCTCACAGAGGCGAGATTCAAACGGAAGGGAACTGCGCGCCAGTTCAAGTACATTGAACGCAAAGGTGATGAATCTAATATAAGTGCCAGTACTCCCCGCACCACTGTACCTCGAATGTGCGAAATATCTGCAAATAGAATGGTTCTAAGAATTAAATTCTGTGCGTGTTTTTATGGACTGGTCTACCTTTATATATGAACGTAACAGTTTATAACGTAAGTTTGAGGGGCTGGTTGATGGCATTAGTGACTCGTGTGATAAGATGATAGATTAACAGAGTTATTTTTTATTCGTAAAGAAAAGTTAACTTCAGGTGATAGGGCAAAAAGCGTAGGGAATAAAAATGATCAAATATCGATTGCTCTGTGTCTCTATTTTATTCAAAACAAATTACAACGCAAAGGCACAATCTGAAGCTACAGTCCATTCACGATTACTCCCATATTTTCTCAAGCCTGCTAAAGTTATACTTCCAGGATATTCCTCCACCTCATGCAAACAAAGCTTAGAGAATTACACCAGAGGGATTTGTGCACTGTACAGAACCCTTTGCATACTCGAGTACAGCTGCCATTCACTTCCAGAAATACCCGGATTCGTCGCTAAAGATTATGTGCTGCCATTCCTCAAGCCATACGACTACGACAGAACTGCAAACGAAGTCGCCATTGTCGGGCTGTCGATGGAAGACGTCGAGAGTTCAAGTATTCTCCTGCAAGTTTCCTCGCAGTCGGCAGGTGGAAACATAGATAACCACTGATGATGCTGCATATGTCTCTGGATGGCGGGAAAGAGGCACCGTTTGTTAAGTTTCGCCCGCCTGTTCGACGATAAAACTTTTCTCTCTTCTGTAGTCGTTCTGGGCCACCTAGTCTTCCCAGCGCTCACGTGTTCCCTGCTCTGCTCCCATCTCCATCGCATGGTTCGATCGTAAAAGTCCAGATGGCAGGTAAATCGACGGAAAGACCACCCTACCTCACGCAGTCCAACGATTCGCCATGTTAAATTAAGTTGGTGAGACTTGTGTCGCCTGCGTCGACGAGGCATGCTAGCTACTCACCGGTATTCATTCCACACGTCTACTGTTTACACTGTTCTGCACACAGTTTCGTCCTACGACCAAATAGCTTACCAGTATTTGTAGTGGCTCTAATGCCCCTCGGATTCAATTCTTTTGCTGGGGGGGGGGCGCACAGAAGTACATTGAACCCCTCTCCCCGCAATGTTGTGGGTAGGGTACAACATAGCATTTTTAAAGCTGCAAATTATATTATGGTAATGACTTGTTGCCTTTCAGTTTCTTAATAAATTGTGCAGCCACGGAAACTATTATGGCAGCATAATTTCATGATGTGCCGCAGCAGAAAATTTCTGTCTAGCTCACGGGTGAATAAAATTAAATTTGGGGTATTTTTTCTTTAATCAATATCATTACAAATTTTACAGAGATAAATATTCCGTATACATTTTGCCATAAATTTCCAGCAGTCTTTTCAAGACGGGGTGTAACGTTTATTTGACTCAGGTCTTAACCTATACCCCTCCCCACANCCCCCCCATTCTTGCAACTCGAAGATCTTCCTGCGCCATTGCGTGACCAATCGAAACGAAACGTAAATCATTTGCAATACTATCCATGGCAGTGTTGTGAACCGACATTCCTCTATTGAGGATAATTCGTTGCGGGTGAGATTATTTTTATGGTAATGAGTGTATATGCAGTTAGAGACAGGAACTTTCGTTTTTAAAACGTTGTTTTCCGAGTTGTTTAGTTAACCCGTGAACTAGCTACAGCCATAATCGGCTGAAAAATTACTCTTGGCGTGTAGAATACGGAATTATGTACGTATATGGTTGGGCTGGCTTGCGAAAGCTGGCCGTAAATTGATTTAACGACCAATTTTGGACGCTGGCACTCACAGCGCAGCATTCTCTTCAACTCTTGCGAAAGAAAGCATGTATGAAACACTACGCCTTCCAGGAAATATACTTTTGGGGTGTTGTCAAAACACTGAACATCGAGTTAATAAAAAACCTTTTAACATTGTTGTACAGAGTGAGTATAAAAGAATACCCCGATTTTGAAGGTCTATAATATCAAAACCAAACAACCTACAACCTTGGTTGAACAATCAAATGAACAGTGGGACTGTTAAGTTTGTTTACCATATCTTCATAAATGTTCAATGTGAACACTACGAGCGGCCCGAACGATATCTAACGCTATAATCAAACTCATTCCACACTCCTGTCAGCATGTCCGGTGTTACGGTTTGGATGGCGTCCGTAATTCTCGTTTTGAGGTGGTCGATGTTAGCCGCCAATGGTGAACGAAACACATGATACTTTATGTACCCCCATAGAAGAAAATCGCACGGGGTAAGATCCGGGCTTCTTGGGGGCCAGTGATGAAGAGCCTGGTCACCAGTTGCTCCTTAACAAATCCAGCGTTGCGGCAACGTCTCGTTCAGGTATCCGCGAACAGCTAGGTGCCAATGGGTTGGCGCACCATCGTGCTGGAAAATGAAGTCCCCGCCACCTCTTCTAACTGATGAAACAACCACTCTCTAAGCATGTCCAAATAAGGGATCCCAGTAACAGTGGGCTAGTGGAAAAAGAAAGGGCTGAAAACAGTGTCTTTGAAAACATATAGTATGGAAAGCAGCAGCCTCTCGGCTGCCACCCTTTTGTACTTTTACGTAGCGCTTTTAGCCGTCAGGCCATCCCGCGCTACGGCCGCCCTCTCGGCAGAGAAGAAGGATCACGCCTTCTCAACGCAGGTGTCCCAGCTATTCACCTGAGGTAACCAAGCCCAAAGCCCCGACTTGATACACAAACTCCACCATGAGCACCCTATCACAAGGCCTGAGATCCTCGTACTCAGATTACCAAGCGTGTGGTCTGGCCGGAGCACTATCCAAACCCCTAACTTCTTGCCAGGACGCTACCGGAGCAGGTGCCTGCTCACCGCTCGGCCCTTCTTTAAGAGGGAGGATCTCTCCAGACCTCCTCCAGCATACGGAGTTAACCACTGCCAGCAGGAGTCCAACCTCTATTGATCGGAACATCAGAGAGAACCTCTGATGGGACCAACCCGATTAGCTCGTGCTCCCACTTATTTGCCATGACACTAGTGGGTTTATTCATGTCCGATCGCTACACCAACCACTCCACAGGCAGGAGGATGCGGAGGGACTTTGATCGGGTGGTATCCGTCATTATCAAATTCCGTAGGTCCATCGCATATTGGGTAACACCCATGGGCCACAAAGCTCTTGAGCGCTCTCCGTTTTCATCATCGTCATCCTCCGTTACCACACAATCCACCTGCAGAGCAGCCAGGCAAGTTGTCATTGGACACTTGTCCCTTACCATACATTGGAATTTCTTCACACAGAAAATTCCTGTCTTGGGCCCCAACGGCCTGAATGCCAAGTGGTCCAACACCCCACCAAGTGGTCGGGCCTAGGTACCAACTATCGGCCCAAGCCATCACTGCAGATACCTCCTACCAGTCACGAGAAAACTGGTTCCCATAGGGATTCGGGTGGTGGAGCCCAATTTACAAAAACAGGGGAGGCACGTGTAACCTTGGGTCGCCATGGGCGGAGAGAGGCTATAAGAGACGCATCATTCACCCTTTCTAGAGACGGTGTGGTGAAGGGCTTGGTTACTATAGCATGGTACTGCCATACCACCTCAAACGCCCAACCACCTTCCTCACACAGGAGTCTCCATCCTATCTCCCCCTGCCTTTGGATACAGCACAGAACACATTCACTTTGGGGGAAGCGCGCTCGTGTTCGGTGGTTTCATGCGGAGGCTCCTGACCCCACATCCGCAGGTTGTGCCGGTTCACCTTACCATTTGTATGGAACGTCGCTTCATTGCTAAAAACCAGCCTAGACGTGAAGGTATCGTCTACCTCGTTCTGGGCAAGAACGAACGCGCAGATATCACGTCTCAGTTCTTTATCCGTTTCGGTCGGTAAGTGCCTGCACAAGCTGTAACCTGTATGGTTTGTACAAAAATCTCTTTCGCAACTCTGTCCATGCCGTTGAATGAGGGATTCACATTTCCCGGCTAGCTTGTCGAGTTAATTTTCTCGGACTGCGAACGAACGCTTGTTGAATTCATTGCACATTCTCTTCGGACACACGTGGCCGCCCGGAACTTTTGCCTTTTCAAAGGCATCATGTATCACGGAACTGACGAAACAAACGTACGATACACAACCTATCGGGACGACGACGTCCGTATATGCGACAGAATTCACGTTGCACAGTCGTAACTGATTCACATTTAGCAAACTGAATAACACAACACGCCTCGTGTCGTTCCGTCGCCATCGTGATGCGGACTAACACATAACACACGATCATAGTGCGACGACAGACGCTCCCAGTCTCATCTCTCGGCACATAATGGAAACATCAGACCGTCCCCTTCACATTGACGTGTTGAATGCGAGCTCGCTTCCCCCTCCCCACCACAAAACGAGAGTTACGAACACCATCCAAACCGTAACACCGGTCATTCTGACAAGAGCGTGGAACGAGTTAGATTATCGCGTAGATGTCATTCGGAAAGCTCATGGTGGTCACATTGAACATTTATGAATGTATGGTAAACAAACTTCATGGTTCCACGATTCATTTGATTGGTCAACCAAGGTTGTAGGTTGCTTGGTTTTGATATTATAGACCTTCACATTTGGGGTATTCTTTTATACTCTTCTTGTATAACAAAGTTGGTTGATGGTTCTAATTTGGTTGTACATGGAAGTTAAATACACTACAACTAAAATTTCAGGCTTTGAATCACATTTTACATCAATAAAGCTGTTTTCATTCGTAGTAATCTTAAAAGTTAAGACGCGAATTTCAAAAGAAACCGAACTAATTTTACTCACTGTAGGCAGTGCGCCCCCTTCTGCCTGTTTTCCTTCCCCCCCCCCCCAGGATTGTTGTAATTTAACCAATCTTAAATTGGGGCGTGCTTGTTCTCGTGAAAACTTAATTTTCCAGACCCCACACATATTGATACCACTGGAATACTGCAACTGTAGTACTCAATGTGTTGTTGGTGTTGTCCACCCGCAAAATATTTCAATATTTTGTTTTGCAATTTTTACAGGAATCCTTCGAAACGTTTGGATTTATGGCTATGACATAATACAACTTTTTGTTGTTTTTTATTAACAATTTATTACTGAAAAACAAACATGCTGCAATGTATTTAACTAAATTTAATGCAACACAATGACTGTAAGAAACCATCGGAGGAGAAGTAGTTCCATGTTTTAGCATTGAATTAAAAGTGTAGTGCAAACATTTGTGAATACTAAAATTATACTGCTTTTTAAATGCATATAAGTGTAAGAATAAGCAAATTTGTAAAATATTTACTTTTTTAAATAATTACATAGCTTCAGTTAACCGACACATGAAGAAATTGATCAGGTCCATTGCAATGTTAATTTTACATATGACGTAAGATTACATAATGTACATGCAAGTAGATATTAAGCAGAGCTTTCAAAAGTGCTACGTTTAACGTGAACAGCCTATACACAGAAGCTCACTGGCTCAATGCGAATATGTTCCTCAAAATAAATTTTATAAAAAGAAAAATTCGAGTTCATGACTAAAAAAATATTAGGAGAGCTCATCATGCAATGACCCTGATTTGTTGGCTGATTTTGGTTGAGTAACAGATACCAAAATGTCAGGTTCAATGAATGTTATACAATTATTTGGTATTGATACTTATAAATCTCCCAGAAATTTACAAGTGGAGCTTATTGAGCAGCTGTGTAATACAAATTGGAAAAGTTAGGAAATGCTAAACTTTTGTTGATATAGTTAACGCAAGACAGCTGTCTTCATTTTCTCTCTTCTTGGCACCCCTTGCATATGAGATCAGATCTTTTCAAATATACGACCAGTTAAAATACAGGAGCATGCCTACTGATGATCATTTGGAAAACTACCCTAGGATTACTTCGTCTGAGACTAAGGATGGTATTATGGATTAGTGACGACTAGATGCGGCCACTTAATTACCCACAGCGCTAAAGAAATACTTCTGGGGAACGCTTTGTCAGGGGTGGAGTGTGTCAACCCGGATATTCGATACCTCAGGCAAGGGCGTCCATTGCCATTAATCTGGAGGGGATCCTCAGCTTAGACTACTAAATAACAGCACGCCTAATATACACCAGAACTGTATTTTTAGCTTCACTATAATTACATTTAAGCTGCTATTGGTTTTAAACAACTATAAAGTTAAGTTTAGCGCCAAGTACGAGCAGGTTGCAACTTATTTCAAATAGTAATGGTAAAACAAATAGTGGAAAATACTAAAAAGAGCTAGGAATGGATCACATCCACATTTTGAACACCCCTTGACCCCAGGGAGGCCGAGCACATGGGTAGAATGCCGCACACGGTGGTCACAAAATATTTGAGAAAACAGGTGGAAAAGTCAGTTTTTTCGCGAATTCCAGCCGCGCATCTCAACAAAACGGCGTTACTGGCCAACAATACAGATGAGATAAATATACAAAGACGACATGGCACGGCGGTTACTCTGTTGTGAGCGTATAGTCTATTCGCGGTTTCTTCACACTTTTTGAATCTAACTGATGTAAAATCACCCCATGTATGACGTGTTTGGTTATTTACAAAATATGCCATCACAAGCGTTTTATACTTCTGTTAACGTAAAAGTACCTTTATTTTTGGTTAAATTGAACTTTTATTTAAACTCGATTTATAAATTATATAATTTAATTTATTATTAATATTAATAAAACAGTTAAAACAGGTGTGTTGGTAATGCCTAATAAGAAATAGTTCTAATGCTAAATATTATTACACTTTGTGCGCACGAATGCGGTGCGTTGTCCCTTTGGTGTAATTTTCTAGACTGGTTAAGAGTGGTTTGCATGAGGCGGAGGAATATACTGGAAGTAGCACTTTAGCAGGGCTTCATAAAAGTGTGAAGTAACCGTGAATGGACTATACCCACATGTTATAAGGTGCTGAATTCCAAACGGCATTCCAAGATTTTGCTGGTCAGTGACGCCATATTGCTGGCGTGTGCTGCAGGTGGTCGTGGTATAAGTGGCTGTTTCACCTCTGTATTGTGAAGTATTCTGTACTATCAACGTATCAGAGTGCCATTCGCCTACCCGTGCCTGGTAACCCTCTTGCCAGCCGGCAGCCCAGCCAGTAGGGAATGTTTCGCAGCACGCAGTAGCCAATAGGACCCGTGGTGGTGTAGTGATCATACTATTCGCCTCCCACCTACGCGAACCGGATTCGATTCTCGACGGGGTCGCTCTAGGATTTTTTAATGTAAGAATCATGCCGGACGGTGCCGCTGGTCGGTGGGTTTTCTCGGAAATCTCCCGTTTCCCCCGTCCTTTCGTTCCAGCGTTGCTCCATACTCGCCTCGCTTCATCCTCATCGGCTCTCAAGACCTCGATGTTAGGAGTCGCCAAAATCTCTCCCCTCCACACCACTCCGTAGTAACCAATCTCACACAAGATCCGTTCCAGGGCCTCACATAGCCAATCAGAGAAAGCGTGCGCCCACATCAAAGGAACCGCCACGCCATTTTGCCTCTGTGCGCTTTCGTGTTCTGCGCCGCAGTGCTGCGACGCTCGACGGCAGCAGGTGCCACTCCCATACGTGGCCTTAAAAGTAGGATTCCTGGCTTCAAGCTGAAATCTATTGCCACTGCAGAGTGTGGTGTGCGAGTGGAATAACAACAAACGAGTGAAAGCGTCAGTGTACTAATTTAATTCCTCAAAATAGTTGCTACATGACTCACAAATCGCATACATTTAAATATAGACGACGCTCCAAAGCTGGCTATGGAAATTTTGTTAACCAATTTATAAAACCTACACGGATTCAGTGATCAGAATTGTTAAAACGGTAATTTGTGCTTTATGTGTCATTGTGCTTTATGTCAAACTTGTCCAGAAATTCACTCAAAAGTTTTATATCTACATTTATTGACAGCGGGTTTGTGAACAAATAAAAAAATTCTGAAAGTATTTATAACGTGTTAATTAAAAATTAATCATTTAGTACGTATTGCTGCCGTTCAATTTGTTTTCTAAAATATATATTCGTATAAATTAAACTGTTATAAACATATTAAACGTTTAAAATAAATTAATGCTTGTGTAGTAAATATCATTGCATTATAAATACAATGCACTTTAGGTTAATACTCATATATGCGTTTTTATTCATATATACACAAATGTGTAAAAATATAGAGGAAGAAAAGTGTGCGAAAAAGAAATGAGACGTGCCCCCGACAGTGTGTGTATGCAGCCTGCAATCCTAAGCAAATTATTAATGGGCTTTTTCTCAAAAATCTTTATAAGATCACTGCTGTAGAATAATTTCTTTAAACTTATTTTTAGGACGAACCTACCTTTGATTAGTTTGCTTGTCGAGTTAATCATTTTCGCTCTGAATGCACGCGTTTCCTGTACACATGCATACACATACACTACGTATGCATACTTTCATACATATATGTTTGTTGACTTTCTTGAAGCCTTAACAAGTGTAAAATGCCACTGAAATGCACGGCAGAGAGAAATACTGCAAATTTACTATTTTACCTGGAGGAAAAACAGACAACAGAGGCCGACCTCCCGGGGCGCAGTCGGTTGGTGCGCCGCCGATCTGTGGTGCGGGAGGTTCTGGGTTTGTGTCCCAGGTAAGGCATGGGTGTTAGTTTAGGTTAGGTCACAAGTTATTTTATAAACCGTCCCCTGATAAGCCTCCAGGGACATTAATAAGCCATTTACAAAATATTCATAAATATAACAGGGTGCACCAGTATGATTCAAATTACTGTATAACTAAAAATAATCCATGATTTTACAGTTTACTTACTTATAATTACTACAACACCATAAAAAACTAAAGTAGTTCTTGAGCCCAACATTAAGAGTACATTTATATCACATTTCAAGGCACATTGTTTTCCGACAATAACAAGGTCTCATATACGTGCATGTAAATGCTCGGTATGTTCAAGTACAGCAAATTGTTTGATAGATATTTCTGTAAAGGAAAGTTAGGGTGACTTTCATGGTTCAAGTTAATAACGCATTACCTTTGGACCAGGAATGTAAGTTTTATATTTATGTTTGAATTTTTTCAGATCGTAAATACCATTCTTTGCAAATTTGATATAAAGAGACAACTGTCTACACAGATATCTGGAACAAGGTGCCATGCTTTGAAGAGATATCACCGTTACTTTATCGATACCAAATACTGCATGATACGTGTAAGTATGGATTTATTAAGGCTTCTAAAGTCCACTTCAAATCTTTTTGAATTGCAACAAAAGGAGTTACTTGCTCATTTAAATGTCCTGACTTTAATTTGCCGTCAGCACGAAGAATTGACTGGTATCGGTGGTCTGTAATTCGGCATAGGCTTCTAACCAGGTGGGGAAGAACGAAATAATGAAAATTAAAAAGTAGGAATCTCCCTCCCAGATTTTTCCAGAAGATGAGAACCCCACTTAAACCAAATTTTCACTAATCTGTCGTGACCGGGAAATGAACCCAGGAATATATCCTGAATTACGTTTGTGTACGTAATAAAGGAAGGTATTTCGTGTGGCCCAGCAAACCTTTGACATCACACGTACCAGTAAGACCTTCATGATAGGAGGCTGGTTTGTGCCTGTGTGGGAAGGGAAGGGTAGAGGGCAAAGAGACAAGTACATAAGGTGGGCTGGAGGCATGCAATTTGGAACGGGAAATGCGTTGCTTTCCCACGACCACGCACTAACTCGCACTTTCTAGCGGAAACTGTATATGGCGATGAGGGAAACAGTCAAAATGTTTTATCGCGATAGTGCGAATCACGAAACTTGATTTTGCTTTCACCTACTTCCTGGCTGTAGCCATGGCAACGACCTCTCAAAACTTTTGTGCGTGGCTAGGGAGAGGGAAAGAATTGGAGGAGAGGCTTCGCAGAGACTTTCACCTGGAAAGAACTGGAGCACACGGTCCACTACTGTCTGGCCAAAATTTTGCTGAAAAAATTCACGGGTTGCGCTTCTGTCAGTTTCGTCTCTTCTAATCACACGTAGGCAGCGAGTACGTTACAATCGTTACAATTAGAGAAAAATTAGTTTAGTCTCGCAAACATTTGCCCGGCGGGGTCGCTCCCGGATTTTCGCACATGGGATTCGCGCCGGACGATGCCGCTGGTAGGTGGGGTTTTTTTTCGGGATTCTCCAGTTTCCCCAACCCTTGCATTCCAGCACTGCTCCATACTCAACTATATTTACCCTCATCGGCTCTTAAGGCCTCGATATTAAAAACCGCCGAAATTTCTTCACACCACTCCATGACACACACAAATATTTGTCTAAGTAGTGTAACCAAATGCAAAAGAGCAGCGGAATCAGCTCTTAAGTTTGATTAGCATGACAAAATCAGGCAGTCTTCATTGTATTGGTTTTGGCTAACAAAATGTTTCACATCATCAACTATACAGCTTATTACACATTTTTAAAAGTAAATTTTGTTGAATAAAGCAACTTATTCCCTCAGTGTACTGGGTCCTTTATTATTCCGTTTTTTTATTTCTGGTTTAGCATGAAGAGTGTGATGTCAGTGTAATCATCACAGTGACCAATAGCCACTGCAGCGCATTTATGTATTTGCCTTTTATCATCGTACTTGTGTTTTCGTCTCCAAAGAGCAAGTGTGTGCGTGTTTGCGCGCGCGCGCACGCACGCACTCGTGTATGTGTGTGCGTTTGTATACTCGTACACGCATATACGCACACGTATGTATAGACATGGAATGACCCTTTGAACATTTTCCAGAAACGAAGCTGGGTACGAAAAAAGTAGATATTAATGCTTGGTTTCCCAACACAAGTTTCAAAGAATCCTGTATTTGCTCATTATTTATTTTCTTAGTTATAAGAAAACGAAATATCAGATATGAGCATCACCAGTGGTAAGCAATGTTATTTATTTTTGCTCCCCAGAATACTATCAATGAAAATATTTATAAAATCATATTTTACCACCGTAGACTTCTCAGCAACTTATTTACTGAGAAAATTCGCTAATTAATAATACTTGCATATACAAAAAGTAATTGAGTAATAATTAATTTTATTCATTAATTTTTACAAAATCACTCCCGGACATAATCCAATATAACATTCTCAGGTTAAAAAATATCAGTTGTATGCATTTAGAAACTATGCCACAAAAGTCACGTGCACATGTGTATGCTTACAGAAATGAGACAATAACAACGTTCTTACACGATTTCTTTAATGAATCTGTTTTGTTGAGAATAACGATCAGAAAGTCATACTATTTGCCATGATGTCCTACAGAACAAACAAAATTATAACAACTTTCATATCTAACTAAAGCACTAATAAAATGGGCAATTTTTAAATCAAGTAAATAACCGTTCGCCATTCTGCGGTTAATAAATGATAGCACCGGATTTTTTTTTTCTCGAAAGTTTTTATAATATGTTAATTAAATTTTATTTAATGAAGAAAAACCTGTTGATCGCTAACTTGAGACACTTAACAGACGTACCTGCCAAAAAAAAAAGCCTCATGACTTGGTAAAAAGCTATTTGTCGAATGTTTCAAATTATGGGTGAAGGCTGATTGGTTGCAAGTGATGAAGCTATTGTCCGCAACCGAATAAACACCGTGATCTTATTAAATACAAGAAGATGTTGAAATTTTTCGAAAGTATTTGTCGTTTTTCGATTCGACCACCATGACAGCTTAGAGGTTGCACACTTACCACGTGAACCTGTCATTTGTCTTCGACTTTATTCATGGTTACCCTTCCATCTACCCAGCAGCGGGTAACGATTGGATGGTTAAAGGCTGTTCTCAGTAAAGTGAGTACTTTTGAAATCGAACCTTGAAAAAATTTCAGTGCCCCTACTTGCGTATATTTTAACGAGCACACCGACCAGCATGCGTCCAGTAAAGTTGGCAACAACGGAGGGAATGCAGTTCCATGTTTTAACGTTGAATTTAAAAGTGTAAGGTAAAAATTTGTGAATACTAAATGATTTATTTTACGTTCTGTTTTTAATGCATATAAGTGTAGGAATCAGCATATTTTTAAAATATTAATTTTTATAGTTACTTGATAGTTTACCTCGACAGACGAATGAATAAAGTGATCAGGTCCACCGCAATTAATTTTTTCGTATGGTAGAAGAATACACAATGTGCATACAAGTAGATCTTAAACAGGGCTTTTAAAAGAGCTCAGTTTACCGTGAACTATCTATAACCACTTGTACAATGTACTAATATAAGCATTATTTGATGCTCACAGGCAATTCAGTAACGTGATCTAATAAGCGAGGAAACTCGAATGCACTTGTAACGGAGCTGCAGCAGAATTTTCTTTGGAACAGGAATAGAAAACTACACGGGCAAAAATTACGCCCCAACACTATCTTTATTAAGGTGCAATAATAATATAGGGCCACCGCTTAAAGTCATGTTCAGGTAAGTCGCCGACGGCAAGACTGCACGTCAGCTGAGCACCTTACATGTAGAGGTGATGAAGCAAGTGATGAGTGAGCAAGAGTCGCCCTTAGAGCTCACGCGTTTCGAGGCCTGGGACGTGCAAAATAGCTGCAAGCAGGTGAGGACAGTAATCAGTTAACTAAATAAAATGAACACTTTAATGTGTAGTGTATGTGTTCAAGAAATCAATGGTACGATAATGTAATTGCTGAAGAAACATAAGATCTACTCGTATTTCTTATATTTACCTACCCATCAGTGAAAAACCACCAGGATAAATGTTTCAAGTAGGGACATTTTACGTCATCAATTATTAGTTGCCTTAAAAATATTTTTGCAATTGACTAACTAATATAACATATATATATANACATTTTACGTCATCAATTATTAGTTGCCTTAAAAATATTTTTGCAATTGACTAACTAATATAACATATATATATATATAATACAATATACTGTCAATAACATGACTATTACGCACGAGGAAAATCACAACCCAAATACAAGCAGNATATATATATAATACAATATACTGTCAATAACATGACTATTACGCACGAGGAAAATCACAACCCAAATACAAGCAGCATCAGTGAAGTAGACAGAATTGAATATTCCTACCAATACCTTCACATGAAAACACTGGACCCAGTTAATGACACTACAATGAGATGCTCAGATAAATAAATGTCAATAACAATCCACTGAACTCTGAGGTAAACGTTACGAAACACAATATCAGCGTATCCACAAACGGAACATCAACACGTAATGGAGACTTTCCAGTTCTGCCACAACTAAGAAAATTATTTGTCATTAACTTGGCATGTTCTTTCCCTACTTGTCTATGACTAAGCTTGTTCTGCCCCTCAATAAATATCTCGTGACTAAACCAGTTATTCCCTTGTCTCATACAAGTACTGTGAGCATTTCACCTGAAGCCATAAGATGTAAGTGGAAATTGATTATCGCTTGTTTTTAACTTAATGTTTTTTNACTGTGAGCATTTCACCTGAAGCCATAAGATGTAAGTGGAAATTGATTATCGCTTGTTTTTAACTTAATGTTTTTTTCCTTTTGATCATTAATTTTTATTGCATCCATCAAAACAAATCCTCTGTTAAGCATCCCATTGCTCAGTTATTCTTTTTTCAAGTCATAAAGTTGAATTTTGATCCTTTCTTTAGTATCGTATTGATTCGTTTCTATTCTGTCAAGTCATTATACTAAACTTAACGATTCACAACTGACTTATTTAAGTATTTATTTAGCTACGGTGTGGGAAAAGCGTTTTTGGAATAGCCGCAAAGCACTTCCATTTTTACGTGCATGCAAGTCTCTTTCCGGCCTGCAAAAACCTATACCCATCGTCCAAACGGAAGTACCGTATTCAAACAAATTTTTTCTGTTATGCTTACAATTAGGTTAATCTCATTTTGATTGAAACGTGATGAGATACGCAGCAAAACGTGTTTCGTTACCTTACTTCACAGTACACTGAATCTGACAGAAGATGAGTCGGTGGCAGTCAACTGGATGGCCGACAGTGTTGTGAATGTTCATCAAGAAACTGTGCTAGTCAATTCACTGCTGTCTTAACTGGGATCTTGCACGCGAGTGTGTACAGCGGTATGCAATTACCGGTTGTGANGCTAGTCAATTCACTGCTGTCTTAACTGGGATCTTGCACGCGAGTGTGTACAGCGGTATGCAATTACCGGTTGTGATAGTTTTTTCTTTAAAGTTTGATGTCAACAGTGCTTACTTTACCGGGAACAGCTCACCTCATATGAGAGAGAGAGATAGCCTGCTACGTGTTCGGTGCTCCCACTGTAATTTAACCAATAACTATAACATGGACGGTCGCGTGTTACACGAACATGAAAGACGTCCCACGACAGCTTTTGCATTAATGGTGGCGAGCGCTTCCAGCACATCGTCCACTCACCCCTAAAAAAACCGCCATTAAATCAGTCACCAGCAGCGTTTTCGTGCAGGACCTCCAGTAAAAACGCCTATTGAAGACAAAAAAAGTAATTGTAAGAGTCACCACTTTTGCGCCAAGTATAAATTCCAAGCACACTAGACGCACACATTTCCGGTCTCCCAACAAATGAGCATATACTTTAATGACTCGCCGTTATGTAAGAATTACNACTGTGAGCATTTCACCTGAAGCCATAAGATGTAAGTGGAAATTGATTATCGCTTGTTTTTAACTTAATGTTTTTTCCTTTTGATCTTTAATTTTTATTGCATCCATCAAAACAAATCCTCTGTTAAGCATCCCATTGCTCAGTTATTCTTTTTTCAAGTCATAAAGTTTAATTTTGATCCTTTCTTTAGTATCGTATTGATTCGTTTCTATTCTGTCAAGTCATTATACTAAACTTAACGATTCACAACTGACATATTTAAGTATTTATTTAGCTACGGTGTGGGAAAAGCGTTTTTGGAATAGCCGCAAAGCACTTCCATTTTTACGTGTATGCAAGTCTCTTTCCGGCCTGCAAAAACCTATACCCATCGTCCAAACGGAAGTACCGTATTCAAAGAAATTTTTTCTGTTATGCTTACAATTAGGTTAATCTCATTTTGATTGAAACGTGATGAGATACGCAGCAAAACGTGTTTCGTTACCTTACTTCACAGTACACTGAATCTGACAGAAGATGAGTCGGTGGCAGTCAACTGGATGGCCGACAGTGTTGTGAATGTTCATCAAGAAACGGTTCTAGTCAATTCACTGCTGTCTTAACTGGGATCTTGCACGCGAGTGTGTACAGCGGTATGCAATTACCGGTTGTGATAGTTTTTTCTTTAAAGTTTGATGTCAACAGTGCTTACTTTACCGGGAACAGCTCACCTCATATGAGAGAGAGAGATAGCCTGCTACGTGTTCGGTGCTCCCACTGTAATTTAACCAATAACTATAACATGGACGGTCGCGTGTTACACGAACATGAAAGACGTCCCACGACAGCTTTTGCATTAATGGTGGCGAGCGCTTCCAGCACATCGTCCACTCACCCCTAAAAAAACCGCCATTAAATCAGTCACCAGCAGCGTTTTCGTGCAGGACCTCCAGTAAAAACGCCTATTGAAGACAAAAAAAGTAATTGTAAGAGTCACCACTTTTGCGCCAAGTATAAATTCCAAGCACACTAGACGCACACATTTCCGGTCTCCCAACAAATGAGCATATACTTTAATGACTCGCCGTTATGTAAGAATTACAAAATATTTCATAATTTTTAACACTTCTTTAAAAAAAATTGACACTGCTTAGTTGAAGAAGCACGTCACAGTCTGTGGCATATTTGTGTAAACAAGCTAGTTTTATACAGTCATGTAACTTTTGAACAATGGGGAACATACATGGGTATTCTCTAAACATTATCACACCAAATACTGTATTTACAAAACATTACGATAGAGGGATTGGTTGAGATCAAATGAAATCATCGCATTTTNTATCACACCAAATACTGTATTTACAAAACATTACGATAGAGGGATTGGTTGAGATCAAATGAAATCATCGCATTTTCAACGCCCGCCAAAACGTGCCTGTCGCTCTCGGTCCCTTCGTGACGTCATGCGTCTGATACGGCGTGGGCCGCGAAGTTGTTTTAGTAGGTACCAAAAATGACAAATTAAGAAAATAAAGGCATCCTAATTTGTATACTGCGCTATACCTCCCATGTACATCTTGTAAAACACCGGTTGATATATTTAAAATTGTTTCAGAATATAACCCGTTAAGTACTGAAAGCAACATCCGATACTCTCAGGCATATTTCTGAGGATCTTTCGTCATACCCTGAGAAGATAGCAGGTAAATTACGGCATTTTATTTGCTTTTTTGTGGAAGACTATAAACAAATAAAGACAACGTCGCGTATTGTTTCTGAGGACAACGGAAACAAAAAATAAGTGCATGTTTCTTTCACACCGCAATCTCATTCCCGCAGTTGCTGGATGCTAGATACGTATTATGCAAATGAATGTATATCATCGTCAGATAAAATGTATTTATTAAATGTAACCTTCCGTTATGTGAAAATATGTATGTGAAATGTTAACTCTTCTTCATTGATTATGGTCTGAATTTATGTTAAAATTTTCCCGAAACAATACAAATACGCTTTTTAAGTTCGAAAAACAAAATCACATACTATCGTAAATAATGTATTTTTACATTGGTTCTTGAATCGTACATTTGATGATACGCAAATAGATTCTGAATTGCATTCATATATCTGTTAAAACAATTTTTATTTCCCTCTGCGTTATTTTATTTATTATAAAAACAATGCTATTTTCACAGCAATGCGGCAATTAGGTATACTTAGCTGTTATGTGTAATTGAAAAAAAACTATTTAATTTTTGACAATCTGAAGCTAATCTGTGTGTTTGAAACACAGTACTTAGTAACCTAAGGCCCACAATGTCNTATTTAATTTTTGACAATCTGAAGCTAATCTGTGTGTTTGAAACACAGTACTTAGTAACCTAAGGCCCACAATGTCTCTTGCTTTTAATACTTCATCGCCTCTACATAAAAACTGTTGGATTTTGTAATTAAAAAAAAATCTCATCAATTTTAAATTATTTTGTGCTAAAAATGCAAAACAATTTTAATTTTGGCCAGGTGAGATANTAAAAAAAATCTCATCAATTTTAAATTATTTTGTGCTAAAAATGCAAAACAATTTTAATTTTGGCCAGGTGAGATATTTATATTAACAAAGATGAGATATTTATATTATTATTGTCCCTCGATTTTTTACTAGGAATATTTCTAAGAATAAAGTTTGGGCATATTAATAAAATGTTTCCTAAGGAAATTTAGACATAAGAACAAAATGGCCTCGTGATATTCTTAGAGTCATATATTCACGGTCCACAACAGGTGATAGTCGAAGATAAATACATACAGTAGGTAGTTTGCCTATATCTCGCTACGGGAGGAGCTATAGTAGCTTATTTTCTGGAAGTAAATCATAGCTGGTTTTCTGGTTATTAAGCATCGGCAGAGAATCATGAAAGTAGTTGAATGTCTTCTCAACTTCTCATTAAAAAAGTAAAGTTTAAATCAGTGGCAAATGAAAACGTTCTTCCTTTTTCTTTCGCGAATAAGAGGATAAATCGGCGCACTAGTAACGTATTTATATTCTCACACTTTCACAGAGTCGCTTGAGCGACGAGTGAAGACAACTCATTATGTCCATAGCAGTATTAATTGTAACAAAGATACTTGTTGGGCTGGACCCACGTTTCGTTACGGCTGTTAGTCACTGCATCCCGCCGCTGATGTCCTTGGCTTGATCCCGGACTGGAGGTATCTTCACGTGGGTAGAGTGGCGAACACTGCCATGGCGTAGGGGTTTCCCCGGACATTCCCTCTTTCCTCGACCATCTTCATTCCACCGCCACTCCACCCCAAACCCATATCTCACCATGCCATTCTACAGGCTGGCCGGAGCGACGGGTCCAATCCGCCTCCAATCCACGCCGCTCTCTCATAGACGCAGTCTCTCACTGGAAGGAGGAACATCGTGCACATTTATTCAACGCGCTGATTACATTTTAATGACACCTGCCACATCAGGGGAAAAAAAACCTTACACACAGACCAAAAGTTACCAAATAGCACCGTAANCATTTTAATGACACCTGCCACATCAGGGGAAAAAAAACCTTACACACAGACCAAAAGTTACCAAATAGCACCGTAAAAACTGCTATCGCATTACACACACTTCGAAATAAACAACACCCACTTCCAGCAGTGAGGAGTACCGTGTCTCAGGCCGTGCCCAAATNCGCGCTGATTACATTTTAATGACACCTGCCACATCAGGGGAAAAAAAACCTTACACACAGACCAAAAGTTACCAAATAGCACCGTAAGAACTGCTATCGCATTACACACGCTTCGAAATAAGCAACACCCACTTCCAGCAGTGAGGAGTACCGTGCCTCAGGCCGTGCCCAAAGTCGCCTGAAGCACATACACCTGTCCCCTAAGTGACATAAGTGCTGTCCTAATTGCAAGTGAATTATGCAGGGTGATGAAAATGTATACTTATTGCGTCCTTACGGTATGAGTAACGCCATCTTGAGAAGAAGTTGATTTTCCTCATTATTAATTTACTTAAAGCCTAATAAGGCAACATTACTACTTCGTGGACGCAGAATTTTTAAGTAGGTTAATAATAGTCTTAAGGTGCACCTTAAAAAAGTTATAAACAATTACTTCTTATTATGCCTATCTCTTCACAACCTAGAAACACTAAGATAAAACAAGCAATCAAAATCACAAACTCATATACAATCAACACGACAATACATGTTATGTAAGTGAAATAAAAATATTATTTAATCCTTGATTTAACGCTATAACTTTCGGTAACTATAAAGTTGTTCGCCGAAATACACGTTCATTAAAAGCGATTAGCTGGCCAATAGTAGTTGTCGAAGCCAATAAGATTGTCTTACCGAATTCATCTAGTTTAGTCCCAAGGTTAAGAAAAAGTATGCAAGAATGCAATTACACTAATATATACCTAAATTCGGACACGGCCTTAGGTAATATATATATATCTCGATGGCCAGGGTTCGAACCCTAGTACCAGCAACCCATCAACTACTGAACCTACCTAAACATTTCCACGTGTCCTTACAGGGCTAGTCGGGGCAGAATTCTTACATCCCCTCAACTCTCAGTGTCATCGGCCAATCGGTTACAGTAACGACAGAAAAATTAGTGTGGTTTTCTCCCATTCTGGTAAGATACATGCAGTGTGAGTGGTAACGTCTGCGAAACATGCTAAGGAGCAATAGGCCTCGTAATGAGGATTATTTTTTGTTAGACCACCCATGGTCTCTCACACATCGTGCGCCCGCGGTTTGAATGCGTGTACAATGCCGAACCAAATAATTGCGCGTTTTGCCTCGACCCCCTACAACACGTATGCGCACCGTACATAAGTCCATTACATGATCAACTGAGAGCCAATCACTAGGGCCACCTGTTTCTCGCGAAAATATTTGCGTGTAGGCCAGACTTCTATAATCTATGTGCACACTCACAGTCTTCATTTGGTTATTGGCCGCTTGTCTTTGTGCGAAGAGTGTGTTGCACGAGTTAGCCAATCAGAGTTAATATTCTCAGATACTGACTGTCCGTGATTCGCGGGCAAACATAAGACGCGTAACAATTCAAATTATATAACCACCAAATTAGTTCTCAACTGAAGTGTTTTGGAACACAACTTGTTCTGGAATCTTTTCGCGAAAAACAGGTGCCCCTAGCAATTACCCATTGAGAATGGAAGTCTTTGACCTCGCTGAGCTCGCTGACATGATAACGTGTTCGTAATTTATCTCACACTTATAAACCTGCCTTTTCTTCAATGTCGTTTATAGCACTTAAACTATGCGTCAGAAAACATTGACTGTCTAACAAAAATATAATAATTGAAACGTTTTTAGCATCTAAGAATTTGTCGTAGATGTTGACATTCTGTATAAAAATGGGACCGGCAGGCCACTACTCCAACACGTTAAAGTGCCCATTATCTCTCTCTCTATCTCTTGCTCTCTCATTCACTCTTCCTCCCTCCCTTTTCCTTATTTCGTATTTCTCTCACATTGTGCATGATACCACTGGCTGATGCTGGAGGATGGAGGTCGGCTATAAAGGCGGAGGCGGGTCTGCGTCCGAGAACAAATAAACGCGGAGCGAGAGTCCGGTCGGACCTTGCTACGCGGCCACAGCGAGTAGGAGGGGGTGGGAGGGTGCGAGTTTCCAGTTAGTCCGGAGTGTCCGGTGCCAGTCGCGGGGTCAGTCCTCCTCCAGTGCGCGACCAGGTCGTATCCAGCGGCCGTCTCCACACACTCTCTCCGGAGACACTTCAGCAGCTCACCAGGTACGCCTCGACACCGGCTCATCGCTCGCCAACCTTGGCGCTCGCGAATAAATATACACCGATATGTGCTATTGCATGGACAGACGTTTACGATAGGAGTCGTCTCTCCTAATTAGACAATATTTCACTGCGTGAAGTATGTAAGTTACTATATGTGAAAAGTTTATGTACATATACCGACATAAATGTTTATGCATTTAAATATATATGCTCATATAAGTGTACATGCATTAAAATATATTTTCATATATTTGTATATGCACAATACGTACATATGTGTATATACGTACATATGTATATATGTATATTTGTATATATGAATATGTGTACTTACATTTACATACGTATACATAAATATATATATATAAAGGATACAGGAGGGGGTGGAATTTGACCGACAAAATTCGTGAGGAGATTCCTCATGTAAAATCATTTCATATGTTAATGGGATCTTCAACATTAAACCAAGCTCTTATTAATACCTCGTCTCGTAATTAAGAAAACAGGGTTGGCCACCCTCCTTTAGCTGGCAACGTTTTTACCGTCTGACACTGAACGTTTGATGCTGGCTTATTGAGCAGTATAAACGAATTNTCACTGCGTGAAGTATGTAAGTTACTATATGTGAAAAGTTTATGTACATATACCGACATAAATGTTTATGCATTTAAATATATATGCTCATATAAGTGTACATGCATTAAAATATATTTTCATATATTTGTATATGCACAATACGTACATATGTGTATATACGTACATATGTATATATGTATATTTGTATATATGAATATGTGTACTTACATTTACATACGTATACATAAATATATATATATAAAGGATACAGGAGGGGGTGGAATTTGACCGACAAAATTCGTGAGGAGATTCCTCATGTAAAATAATTTCATATGTTAATGGGATCTTCAACATTAAACCAAGCTCTTATTAATACCTCGTCTCGTAATTAAGAAAACAGGGTTGGCCACCCTCCTTTAGCTGGCAACGTTTTTACCGTCTGACACTGAACGTTTGATGCTGGCTTATTGAGCAGTATAAACGAATGATCAAAACTGCTCCTCTTGCTGCAACTGCGTAGGACCCACCGTTTGCATGCAAAACGACACAAAGCTGCCTGTGCAGCGATACAGAGCCTACCACTTAGGCAATACTACATACAAGCGTGTATAGGATTCTGCTGAGTCCACTGCGAAGACAAAGGTAGAGGACATTTCTAACGCTTACTGCAAACATATACCAAACATTAATAAGCTTACAGTACTGAAGCTGCCTGTTTGTTTCTAGCGACAGTCAGTATGCGATTCCCTGCAGGTTTTGCTTATGCACCTGGAACTGTGTCGCTGCCACCGAAAGTTATGTGCGCGTGTAATACGAAAACGAAGGGTCCCGGGCAGTTGCAACAAGGGGACCACTTTTGTCAATTAAGTCGTACTGCTCAATATACCAGAATCAAATGTTCATAATTCCAGATGGTTAAAAATTTGCCTGTAAAAGATGGTGGCGACCCCTGTTATTTTCATTACGAAGGTAAGTATTAATGAGAAATTGTTCTTAGGTTGAAAATACCGATATCATAAAACAATGTTCCGAGAATTTAAGTTTAGTTTTACTTTGTTTCGGATATTTTCCAAAAACGTAATATAAAATCTCAAGGGCTTGTATCTAAATTAATATTAAATTTAGGTAGAAAGAGTCCTATCCCCATTCTGTATGTGTGTAAATATAATAGCATCGCCAAACTTAACATGGGCTCAAAAAGGGGGAACAAAACTAACATATTTCATCTGGCAGTGCATGGGCAAAATCGCAGATAATGTATATCGACAGGCGCTAAAAAAAAAAATAATTGCAAGCTGCACACGTATTTACTGGATACTTTCAGAGGAATTTTCTGAGGTACTCGTCGGCGTTCCGCTATTTAGAGTCCTGAACGAAAAAAAATGGAAGGAAAACATGTTTGAATTTACGTTTGTCGGATAGTACATTTTGACATGTTACCCTGCGGTACAAACATGAAATCCAGATTTATGCAGCAGGCGAACAACCACACACTGTGCGATATACTTTTTGTACAAAGCAATTTTTAATTCTAAAAAAATTAGCTGATATGGTGGTAAGGATGAATGAACTAAGTAGGGTGCTATGCGTTTTATTTACCTCTCTGCGTTTAATGCATTATTTTGATTAAAATTGTTTTTGTATTAAAGTAATGCGGTTATGCTGAAAGGAAGCACTAAAAATGCACTTTGTACAAAGTCATTAGTGCTTCATGCTGTGCCATACTCAAAAATCTACTTTCATTCCAGGCATTCCCAGGAAGTGTGATCTCGGGAACCGTAAAGTTTTCGCGGGCGTCTGTGCTTCCTCAAGCCTCCCTTCGTATTTTTTCACATGTTACACCATTTTGATGGTATCTTATGCTATTAGTACTCATTTAAGTTACAATATTAATTACGTTTGGATATAATAAGAGTAACGTGAAAAAATAGTGGTTGTTGACATTTTCGCAACTACACAATTTCACTCCCAAATGAAGGGGTGTAGTTAGCACTTTCGAAAACTTTTATGGCGCATTTACGCTACAGGTAGAACTTTTTAATGCAAATAGGTATAAAATCAAATTTAAATACGTTCAATTAAATGACTGCCACAGTGAACATGTTCACATGGCTTAACTTCTGCAACTGAATACAAACGAAAGGAAATCTTAACTTCAGAAACACGCTCCGTAATTAGTTTAATAACTTCCAACACTTATAAATATTGGGTTTTTTTTAATACAACTAACCTCACTTTGTAATAGTACAAATTATGTCGCTATTTTGCCTGGCTTGTTATTTATTTCAACGATTGCAGAATATCCCCCCGATTTCAGCCATCTTAATAACATTGTTTATTTACTTCATAGCCGTCAATAGGAATGAAACATGGGGAGGGGGGGGGGAAGGCGTTTTTATACGCCAACACAGTCAGTTTACTCTGAACAATAAGTGACTGCGATCGGAACAAGTTCTGAGCCAATACTACAATGTACAGAGCTGAACATGTTTCAAGGGAAGTAGTTCTGCGTCCCTTGTGACCATGGCCTTAGTTTCTTCCTTCTGCCCATTACAGTATATATTCTTCCACCCCGTTGCGTCGCCAAATAAGAGTGACAAGCATTCTTAAATAGAGCAGATGCCATTCTGAAATTCTTATCTCTACGTACAAAATGAAATTTCCCGACAAACTCATTCACTCATCAACGCACAGCCCGAACCGCTGGACGAAAAATCATGAGAATTTAGGGTTGGCTTCCCATTAGAATGCAGGCACTCATTAAAAAGGATTTTCGAAATTCCACCTCTAAGAGGGTGAAAAGAGGTAAAATATGTTTCTGAGGACTTCTCAATAGCTCATTAACCCGATGAAATATATTATGCTCTTTGCTTTAAAATATTACATATAAAAATACTTCCAAATGAATTTATGGCATCCTAATGGGGTGACAAGGGGTAAAGTGTCTTCAGGACCTGCTCAGTAACTCAACCGACAGATTTATTTATGTACATAGCTTCAAAATTTTTCCCATATAAATACGTAAAAATTAACTTAAGGTATTATTTGGAATTTAACCCCTACGGGGGCTAAAATGGGCAGAATGTGTCTACAAGAACTCATCAATAGCTAACACCATAATATATTGTTATGCCTTTAACTTAAAAAGGTTTGCTACATAAATACTTAGAAATTAACTTCAGCGTTTCTCGAATTTCCAAGGTGAAAAGGGCTAAAAAGTAGATCATTGATGGAATATCGTTACGCTCTTTGTTTACAAACATTGGCTACATTCATACCACCAACGAATTTTCGGATTTTTTGATATTCAAACTCTTAAGAAGGTGTAAAGAGGTAAAATGTGTTTTAGATATGTTGCCTAAATTTTATCGTTTACATGACTGTAACTTTCAAGCCAGCATATTTTACGAAAGCTTATCAAACGATAAAATTATGAATACAAAGGAAACCGGTCTCTTTCTGCGAAACATTTTTATTTCCCTTACAGTTACGACAAACTTGTCATAACCGAGCAGGATCATTAATTAAATATCTCATTTTCTTAAATCGTGAGGTAAGTGAAATTCATTACTCTATATTATTTTACTTATGATATTCTATATACGTATACGTGTCATATTTGATTCAGCGGTTAATTATTTAATGTAGTTTTGGATGAATGTTACGAGGAGTGAGCAACGTTAACAATATGGTAAATCATTAGCATAGTTTCTTTAAGTTGTTCGAAGTGGTAGGAATAGAGTGAAAATCTGTGGACACAGTTATAAAAACCGATGATGCAGTCCATTATCCTGTGGAGTTCATCAAATGCGTTTTCTCCTCAAGGTTGGTGCTCCATCAACGTTACCGCCAAACAACTGCTATATAGCACCAGGCTCCAAGTGAAGGCTTGGAAAACAGATGTAATCGAGGCCACAGTTCTCACTGGATTTACATGGAAGGGACTAAGTGTTCATTCCACGTGTACCGCTAATTCCATCCGCGTACCCTTTCGAATTTAAGAAGCGCAATTCCCCGTTAAGATCTGTTTCGTTATGACTACAAGTAAGGTGCAGGAACAGTTGCCATAAGGTGGCAGAGAGAGATTTGAGGGAGGACTGCTTCTCACAGGAGCATCTCTACGTGGCCTGCTCCATAGTTAGATCACTTAGCAACTGGTAATCCTAGCATCTGAGGAATGAGGTGTAAAAATTGTGCTTCGGTTAAGGAATTTAATAGCTGTTTTGTGTAGTTCACGCGAGCGAAGTCGGAAACAGAATGCTAGTAAATTTATAAATGCCTTACGATTGCACTTAATTTCTACTTTAACGTTTGTTAAATAAAGAGGCACCAACAGAAGCTAGTTTCGGTGGCCACCAAGTACCTGTTCATAAAAAGTACAGACTTGAGTGCCTTAAAATGTGGTGTCTACGTAGAGCACAATGCGACGCTATAAACACGATCAGAGACAGATAGTGTGTATTTTTGTAGTATGTGGAAAAGAACGGCGTACAAATGGTGTGCTTTCAATCTCAGTTGCCCGAGGAACCCACATAGACGATATTACGCGAGGAAGAATGATCGAGCGGCTGGACTAAGGCTGAACTCAAGTGATTGTGTCCCTCGATCTGACATCCCAAATAATATCATTGCGTGGATCTGGCGGGGGTTCCGACAGTCTGTAAATCCTACAGCAGTGGACGTTCGAGGAGTACAACGCCAGAAGATTTGGTCCTAAATACTAGGCGACGAAGTTTTTGCACAGCAAACGACCATGTTAGGGACATGAGATCAATCACACATTCGAAAATTTCCAGATATATTCTATATCGACGCTTACATCAAATTAAACTGTATGCCAGGAGGCCTGTAAGTTGCATCCCATTCACTGTTGCCCACAATATTGCCCTGTTAATGTAGTGCGGAAAACTTTGATCGTGGATCAGGGAACAGTGGAATTGTGTTTTTTATACGGACAAGCCTAGGTTGAGTATTCGTGGTGATTTCCGCCATATTTACACGTGTCGAGAACGGGAGAGTAGGTACAGCTCAGTTAACATCACTGAAGATGATAATGTTCTGCAGCGACATCTTGTTGCGCTCTTCCTTAGCAGATGAACATGAGCTTAAATTTTTGTACGCCAGAATCCCCTCTCAAAATTGGAGATTCCTTCTAATGAAAATGCTAACAAGCATCAGTAATTATATGTACATTTTACAATTGTTTTCTGTCTATACGAAACACGAAAGCAAAGAAAGTACAACGTGTATGAGTGTCGACCGTCTCGTCACATCTACGTACAAGCTGAAGTGAAATAATTTTGTCGTATAGCATACAACTAGGGGAATGCAAGCACAGGCTTAGCACTAACTTGATGGAAAGTCGTTTGCAAGTTCAACTCAGTCGACTATTAAAGTTCAGTGTATACTGAGATAATTTTTGGTCCTATCGAATTCTCCGAAATAACGCTTTTAATATGCAGATGTCTGAAGAGTACGTTATTTTAACTGGAATAAATATTTTCAATACATTCGGTGTTTTCCTTGAACTCTGGTGTTTAAGATATGCTGCAGGCATTTAACGCATCTGTTAGCCGATCAACTTATGGTTTGATGACAAATTTACGTATGCCTATACTTCGAAAATTTAGCTGGCTGTAAATACAAATATTGAGATCCACATTTTAAAGTTCCACAACGTATGCATTATCATTTTCAGTGCAAGTTTCGTTTTTTATTTTGTCAATAAAAAGTTATCGGCATCTTCATCACAATATGAGTGGTCGGGTCATTGATACCTGTACGCAAAATGGCTAACCGGTCTTTGCTTGAACTTCGGCAATTATCAACTCACTTTCCACCCCGAACATAAGTTAACATAAGTGTATCATCTAGAAGCTGGCGACGTTCCCAACTACCAGTGATGTAATGCAGGTAAGGTGTAAATTTTCATTTAGTGCGAAACAGGTTTTACAAGTTTGGCAAAACAATTACCCCCCGTGGTTTCAACAGTCAATTTAAATCACTCACGGAATTGGCAGAGACGCTTGCGGTAGTGTGTGGTTTGGCGGGGCGATGCTGCTCTTGGGACGACCGTGTGGAATGTGGAACAGCCCGAGGCGCCTTCGAAGTTGAGAAACAGCTGCGTCCAGCCCAAGGAGGCTGTATACCTCTTTTGTCCGATCCAAGGAGCATGGAAAGAGAAAAAGTTTGCTGCGCTCCCAGGTTCGACTTTGAGTCTTATATTTTGCTGGCCAGATTTGGGCAACTGACGATTATTTGTTGCCAACCACGTAGCATGAACTCTGTTTCCTCATCATTCACAGAAATTTTGATTATAACACGTCTAATCAAAGAAAAACTCTTAAAAAAAAAGCGTTATTGGCTCATTCGAGTGTATTGCATTATAAATAATGTTTATAATAATTTAGTTTTTAAAATAATTTCGAAAGGTAATTGATTTTGTTCCCGCGGCATGATCGTTATTTAGCTACATACTTACGTAATGCTGATAGAAACATATGTAATGATTGTGAAATGAATCAATGTCAACAATTATGAAACCAGGAGTTTGTAAGAGTGCTTGCTGAGGGCAGAAAATTTTTTCGCATTTATTTTATATATTTATTTTTAATTTTTATTACTTATGGCATCAACACTAGTGTTTCAGTTATTAAATGCATGTATGTGGGAGATATCGCATCGAAACAACTGTAGCTAGTTAATAGCTAATTCAGAACATTTTTAATCAATCTTCAAAAAATATCACTGCAAATACACGGAATGACAAGCAACGAATAATTCTAACGAAGCACTCGAAATCTTAATACATGTGCATTTTCGTACATACAAATGTCTATAGAGTTTAGATAAAAAATGTGAGTTCGTGGCACAGCAAACAAACTTAAAAATTGGTTATGAGCCCTCTTATGAAGACTTTGAAAGCAATGTGAAGTAACAGTGTCCAAAGTACAAAATGGAATACGGCTTTTAACAGCCAAGCAAGTCCAAAAAACAGTATTGTCACAAAAATAGATCAACTACGACACCATGCTTCATAAACCGATAATACTTACCATATTATTTCGATAGCATTAATTTGCATAAGTGAAGCCATAACTATTGCACTAATAAAGAGAAATATTCTGCCAGCAAATACACATTGTTAATGTTCAATAAGTACCCTCTATGTATTGTATGCCCTATCTAGTGTCATACCTATGGTCCGGCCCTTATTCAAATGATTCACCAACCCAAGTTTCTGCCCTGTAATCACCGTTGGCCACGGTTTTACAATTCCCCCCTCCCCCCCCAATCAAAGTGAAAATAATTCTCAGCTCTAATGACTTCAAAATTTAGGCAAATTTTCAACTTTTTTACAGTTACTTATGTCATTTGTCATCAGGTGAAGGCAGGTTTATAACATACTGTAGGTGGTTTATGGTTAATTGGAAACTTTTTGTAATCAACTTTTGAAAAACAAATACATGCCTGTTGCTACACATAATTTTATGGAAAAAATGTAACTGGCGTGTCGACATCAATGTTTGCAGTAAACTAGGGAAAGTAGTTATATGGGCCATTATAAATAGTTTTTATATTCGGGTCAAAGTAGGCCTACGTCTTTTACTTAAAATACAAACTTTGAAAATATTATAAGAAGAGCAGAAAATTATGTGAATATTCTGCAGACCAAACTTAAGTTACAAATCTTACTCCAACCAAACTATATACAGTCACTCGTTCTTGACCCTTGTAGTTCGCACATAAATAGCGAACTATTAGTAATATTGTAATTAAACGTGCTATGGGTGTACCTTGGTGTATGAGACGCACGGTGAAGTCACATAAAGTGTTGGGAATGGTCGTCATTAGCATCGATCCACGCCTACGCACGCCTCTCCATGTTATACAGCAGGAGTCTCATCATCGATTTCCTGCAGAATACTGTATTGAAGTTTCATGATAGTCCGTATCAGCGTTCCCAATATGAAGAAATGTTTTGGGACGACCTGAACGAACTGGTGGATAGACTACGACTACTGGTCTCTGCGCAAAGGGTTGGAAATTACTCGCACACAAACGAGATTATATCCATCTTCGAAAAACTGAAGGAGGGAGGCTACATACGATGAGTCGGATGGGAATCGCCCACGAACTGCATGCGGCTGCCAGGTGCAACTACCGCCAACGCAAGGTCATGATTTGTGGGATGAACGACCTATTTAAAGCCGACCTCGTGGGGATGATACCGTATGCTCGGGTCAACAAGGGCTTCAAATACACGTTGACTGTTATCGAAGCCTATAGCAAATTCGCCTGGGCCAGGCCGGTCAAGTCGAAGAATTCACGTGACGTCACCGAGGCCATGGCGGATGTGTTGCACAAAGGACGCATCCCGACCCATTTGCAAACCGACCAGGGCAAAGAATTATACAATGCAAAGTTCAAGGTCCTGATGAAGGAACATAACAAATCATTATTCCACATACAGCAATCTCAAATCATCTATCGTCGAGAGGTTCAACAGGACTCTGAAGGGCAAGATGTGGAAGCATTTCGCGGCGAATGGCAGCTACAAGTGGCTTGAGCTACTGCTGTAACTCGTCTGCGAGTAGAATTCTAAAGTGGACTCTACCACTCGCATGAAGCCCGAAGATGTCAAGGACGATTCCCTGGTTCGGACTGTGCATTCTGTTCCGAAGAGAGAGGACCCACGCAAGCCTAAAGTAGAAATCGGTGACCTGGTGCTCATCTCCAAACAGGTCTCTTCGAGGAAGGGTTCACAGCGAATTGGAGCCTCGAATTGTTTCGTGTGCGATACATACGCAACTACTCTCCGATGACCTACAATTGCGAAGATCTTAACACCGTACCCATCCATGGTGGCTTTTCCCCAAGGAGATCCAGCCGACAAAGTTTCCAGACGTGTAGTTGGTCGAGAAGGTGCTGAAACGACATAACAGAATGGCGTATATCAAGTAGCGGGGGTTCCCTACCCACTACAATTCCTGGGTCACTAAAGCGGACATCGAGAGGTGAACTCGCCGTGGAAGAGGTCAATGTATATATAAATACTTTTATTCAAGCGCTTGTGTGTTTCCTCATGTGGTACATTACCGAATAAAATTAGCTTCAAAGAAAGTATGTTGTGTTATTTATTTTGAAATACCCCTGCTGTAGTTTTTTTGCTGACATCTTCAGCATGGATAAGTAGACGCAAACCGAAGGATGGATGACCAACACAAAAAAGTCTAACAAAAAAGAATATGTAAATAAAAACCGAATTAAAAATACAATAAAAAGTAAAAAATTAAATTGTGCTTTTAAAAAATTTATTTTATTTTTTACGTTAATCTTTTCATGCAGATATATATGAAAAATTATTTTAAGAAAAGTGACTTACAAAGTTTATTATTCTGGAATAATAATGATAAAGACTTACATTGTTTTAAAATATAATTATTTCCCAATACACATGACATTACATATACTTCTTGTAAACCCTTGTCCTCAGCAACTGTACCGATAGTCGAGTGGTCTAAGGAGTCTGCATGCCTGCCCAAGGTTCGAAATTTCGATCCCGCTCTCCTCCAGAAAATATTTTGAGCTCCAAAATAAAAAAAGCAGCGCCCCTGACGGCCAACTCTAGAACCAACATGGCAGCCGAGTGAGAGTGACACCAGCGCCCCTAGCAAACGATGAAGGAACTACAGGAAACAAGATGGCGGATGGTGGCTGTGAAACTTACCAAGATAGTGGACTGCCCCGATCAACATGGCTGCCGGCCGCACCTACCAAGATAGCAACCGGAGACAAGATGGCCGACAAAAGTCCACAAGATGGTGAAATCCAAGATGCGACATACTGGCTACCAAGATGGTCGACAAAGGTCAAGGACAAAATATGGCGGCTGTGACACCTACCAAGTTGGAGGGAGATGGCTGTGAGGCATACCAAGATGACAGAAGGTGCCTCGGCGCCTCAGCCCTTGTCCTCGGATCGGCATAATATATCTACTTACGCTTATTACATAAAAGTATTAATTATCATTGGTTGCTTACATAAACAAACTAAATTTCAATAAAATAACAAAAATGATGACATTTATAGAATTATTTTGCCTGTAAAATCTTTCGTATTTATTGGTCGTACTATTAATGTGGCAGGGAAAATAATGTGGTAAGTCCCAGTAGGCGTAACAGTGCCCAATTTAGAGGCGGAAGACCAAAAATGGCTTGCTACTTGAAGGTAGTGCGTGCTCAGAGAAAGTAGAAACTGCAATGATAATTTGGGGACCTGCAGATATTGGTGGGTGGGACTTTCAGGTACATTTGTGGCGGCAAATGTACACGAGCTTACTCAAGCAGCTCGTGCAGCCAACAAATTTGCGGAGAAACTGGACAGGTTTCCCCCTACATGGAACAGAGAAAGAAAGCTCTTGATTTGTGGTGGCCAGTCCCGTCAGGCGACGACCACGATGTTGTAGTGTGACGAGAGCGGAAGAGGGGCAGCGGACCAAGCCCATACCCAACCTGCGCCGTGTTCACTTGTCCAAGAGCTGGTGCAGTCCTACATGCTGGTTGAGTCTTACACAGAAGTAGTAAGACGTCACTAATGTGAGTCCACCGACCAAGCCGCATGGCCGGATATGATTTATATTAGTACTCAGCTACGATGGTTCAGCGATCCATCCTGCATTCAGTCTGTGAAGTAAGATCTGCCAAAACGAAATAATATATATTTATATACATGTTTATTATTACATGAATGCCTGAGGAGCGTATCTGAGTTCGTAAGGGACGGAGGTCTTAATAATAATAAAATAACTAAATTTGATTTTTAATTTATTCACACAGCTATTATTTACAGCATTAATTTCTCTATTTCAACTATTACTCTTTTTATTTCTCAGTGCGCACATTATTTAATGTATATTTCAACTCTAATTAAGGTCCTTCTTAATGTATGTTTGGTTACAGTCAATTAACTCATACTCACCATTAACGCACGTTCAGTCTATCTGTTGCCATCGTTTGCAGTGTCTTTCACTCACGCATCCAGTCCAATGGTCCAGCCTGCCAGTCGCCCTCTTCACTTCTTGATACTCGCAGTCACAGGTTTCCTTTTTCTCTCGCCGCTCGTCTTTTATCGCTCGGAACTCAGCCACTCATCCATTCAACCAAAACTCCCCGCTCGGAGACCTGTCACACTTTTATATCGTTCGCCCTGGCCATCTGGAAGGTTCAACGCACCCCGAGTCACGTTGAAAGAAACGAGGTCAGTAATCCAGAGCATTATTCTGATAAACACAGAAATCCTATCTGTCGAAGGTCAGGAGCGGCGAACCGCGAAAGGGTTATCGCGGCAGAATGCCTTCATAACTCAAAACGCTGTTAAAATTATCACTCGTTCATTTAAAACATGCCATTGACTTGCCACCCCGTTATTATCACTCCACTATCCTCTTCCGCCCGCTCGTGCGGGGCGGGCCAAGGTTAGCAGCGCAGACCAGCGACATTAAACAATATAGATGTATACATATGTACATACAGGCATGCATACTTGATTACATACTTTAATACATGCGTGCATACATGCATGCTTACATACATGCGTGCTTACATGCATGTGTGCATGCATACATGTGTGCATACATACATAAATGCATGCTTACATTCATAATGGTATGCTTACATTCATAATGGTTAGCTTACATACATGCATGAATACATCAATGCATGCTTACATAAATGCATGTTATGTAAATGCGTACATACATGCATTCACACATGCCAACATGCATCCATACATGCATCCACACGTGCCAACATGCATCCGTACATGCATATTTACATGAATATATGTATAAATGCATGCTTACATGCATGGATACATTATAAATACATGCATGCGTGCATACATGCATAAATGCTTGCTTAGAGACATGCATGTATATGTGCATGCAATACAAACAAGCATTCATACATGCATAAATGTGTATACCTGCTTGATTGCATTTATAACTGCATATTGGGGCATAATTAATGGCAAATATATTTATGTTCAAAACTAAGCGATGGTATCACCGACAAGTCGTATGTCCCTAGCGAACCTTGTATCCACAGTATTTGGTTGCATCACTATATGTCAATGTGATGGACGGCTGTGCTCTTATGTCGAAATAGCTGTTCTATGAGGTAGAAATTTAAGAGAATGCCACAGGAATTTGGTGGAGGCTGTGGGGGATAAAGCTATTCCATACTGAACTGCAGCAAGGTGGGTAGCAGCATTTCGGCGAGGACGTGAAGCAACCTGTGACCGGCAACTGGCGTGACGATCTGGAAATGTGTGAAACGAAGCAGCGTGTCGCGCATAATAATTGAACATCTCATGGAAAACAAGAAGAGATGGACGTTACTTGAGATACAGGCAGAAAGTGGCGCTGAGAAATTAGCCATCCTTAGGATTTTACAGGATGACCCTCAACTGCATAAAGTTGCATCTAATTAGGAGCCACAGGCACTCCTGAAGTTCAAAATGGACATAGTGTGAAACATGAGTGAGTCACTGTTCCACATGATACAACATAACAGTTACTTCCTACAGAGACAGATACGTCATGCCCTTAATGAGGTATGTCCTGATATTCTGAACAAAGTAAATTCTCCATGACAATGCAAGGCCGCATACAACAGGGTTTATACAGCGGCTACTGTAATGCTAGGGATGGGAAGCACTACAGCATTCATTATTCTCTCTGAACCTTTCTTCGTGTGATTTCAACCTCATACCCGAAGTAAAGGAACCCTTACCTGATACACCAATTGGGACACTACAGGACATTGGGAACTCTGATATGCGATAGCATATGACGCAATTCACACATGGTGATGTAAATGGTATTCGGCGTCTCCTATGCCATTGGTAGCATGTTATGGGCGCTATGGGGATCTACTTCGAGGCTCTTTAGGAGGGGCATGTGTATTGTAATGCTGCAACTACCATAATAAATACAAGTAGCATCACGGTGTTGTTTATGGATGTTTATGAATAATCCCTACCTGACTCCTCATTATCCATACATCCCTTATCCATTCGTTTGTAAATTTATTTTGCGTAGGCTATTTAAAAATTTTCAGAAAAAAATAGTTGCCATGACTTATGGCCCAACCCTCGTATACAAATGCATCTACGCACGCATGGGTGCGTATACGCATGCAGGCAGGCATGCATGCATACACGACGTGAGTGTGAGTGCATACAACCGCGTTTCACAGTTATTACAGTAAATATTTTGCGGCCTCAAAGTTACTTTTTTATTTCGCTCTTTTTGTAGTACAATTTATTTGAATGGGAGACAGCCTAGACGTGTGTTTTGGTAATCTCAAGGGTAAATAAAGGTCTTGTAAAGATTCTCTAACTAAAAAAAAGTATGCAGTAGTAACTCGCTCACTTGTGAAATCCTGTATATTCCTACACAGTCACGTGTTTCCTGTTGAAACCCGCGGCTCGAGGAAGTTGAATCATTGGCGTCACCACCTCCACTCCCCCCTTTTAACTCTGTAGCTTAAAAAAATCTGCGTGTGGTTATGTCGAGGACACGGCCGTGGATTTTATTATGAAGACGTCTGTGTTAGCGGGTAATATTCTCTTTGTGATATGAGAGTGAACTGAAAGTAACGAAATGGATACTAGGCATTTATAACTTGAATCTTTATATAGAAGAGATATTTCGTTTAGCGCCAAAACAAGAGCGCTAGCACATCGCAGTCGCTAGATAAACTGCCCGGAATTTTCCGCCCACGCCCAAAAATATTTGCCGCCAGTCGCAGCGGGACCCTTCATCCGCGCCTAATGCATGCGCGGAGCCAACTCAAGGTCATACTCGCAATCCAATCGAAAGAGACCACATTTGTTTCAATCATCTTATCAGTCACGAAGTTATAGAAACGAAATATGGCTCGCCCTGCAAACGTTGCATCGCCGTTTCCGTCCTGGTTCCAAGTGTGTGTCTGATATTAAAGACGTTTTCACGTCTGTGTGGGTCTCGCAACTGTTGTTTGGTTCTAACAAACATAAACTGTGCCAGTAAGATGTTTTAACTAACAGAGCCATACATATGACTCTTCTTGACTGTTGTGTGCAGCTGGCCACGTCTCGGCCACTGTTCAGATAACATCCACGCAGGAAAATATAACCTGCCTATGAGCGGCCCAGCTTCTGCGTAACCAACTGTACCCCAAGCTTGCCGGCACCATCAGTAGGCCATGAGTGGCAGCAGTGACCCACTAGCTTACTGCTTCTGGCTTGCGATAATTTAACCAAATGTCGTCAGCCAACTTTTTGTAAGCCACTTGTGGCCCAGCTACCGACTACTTTTAGCCGAGCTATTTGGCACTCGCTACCCAGCTATTGGCCACTTGTGGCCCAATAAAAAGCAGCTTGTCATGTATTTTTTAAGCCAATAAATAATTATGTTTCACCCAAATAAAGATTACTTATTTACCATCTTCATATACGTTATCTTCGGCATTATTTCACAATTAGTAATTTTCTTAGGGAGAACCTGCAATAGAACTCTCAAACCTTTCGTTCACGGCCTAGAATACTAGCAACTACTCTACCACGTATTCACGTCAAGTAAATTTGAATACTTTCTGCACATAAAAATTTCATTATTAGCTTTGCTTTAAGTACCATTTATGTTGGTATCATAAGAAATCACTGGAATTTCAGTGTTTGTTTACAAGAGTATTTCAGTTTCGGGTTACTCTCAGGCAATATTTAAAATCCAAAATAAATTTTTTTTACATGTTATGCTTTGCAGGTTTCCAGTCTAGAAACTATTTTTTTACTAGTAATGTCACATGATAATTTTCATTCATATATGCATTAAATAAAAAAAAAATCAAGTGAATTAGCATGTTATTTGCTACAACATATAGTCAGCATGTCACGGCGAAGGAGAAGTGAGGTGAGTATGGAGTAGCGCCGGAATGCAAAGTCGGGGTAAACGGGAGATCCCCGAGAACACTTGATGACCAGAGGCATCGTCCGGCACGATTCCCACGTGCGAAAATCTGGGAGCGATCCCGCCGGGAATCGAACCCGGTTCGCCTAGGTGGGAGACGAGTTGTCCGTCTACTACATTACCGCGACCCCGATATGCAATAAAGGTTTTGGAAAATGGGGAGCGGAAAGTGGCAATAGTACTGATTCCTTTAAGCACTTGTGATAGTATGTTAGCAAAAAAATGTAAACAAGAAGCTGCAATTGCATGTCAGTGTGTCGGCTGGACTACAAACGTCTACGATCGGACATCCACCAGAACGACGGCAATTTTCTTTTAAATATGTATGTGTACATATGTCAACGTGCCTGTTTCAACTGCGTTGTTTCTTGTGCGGGCGTCGAATTCAGACGTCATAAACTAGTATATTTAAAGTGTTATAAGTTAGTTGATCATCATTTGCCAATTACTGTGGGTATTAGAGGAAGTTTACATTTAATTAGTGTAAAAGCGACTAGCTAAGAGTTTCCGGCAACCGTATAAAATTTGAATTTTAAAAAAATATCAAAATGAAAGTATATTAATTTTGAAATACCCTTACATTTCTGTTCGAACAGTGATATTCAAATGTCTTTAATTTTGATATACGTTGAAGTAATCAGCATGCCATGCAGAATGTCATAAACATTCTGAAGAAAAAACGTATTTACGGAGTAATAATAAAAAATTACTGTTCTTAGCATTATGTATCTTTCTTATCACATAAAGTAAAATTGTTATAAGCATGTGGAGTAGCCTTTAAAAATTGTAGATCGTGATTTTAAGTCCTATTTTCCCACTTATGTAACTCACATGTCATTTAATCATTATGTCGTCCCACCTAAATATTACGATGACCACTTTTCCTCATCTATGTCCCTGCATTTAATTAAGAGACCACTTTGCACTTTTATTTGTTCTCTCTCTCTCTCTCTCTCTCTCTCTTTCTCTGTGTGTTTTTACATGAAAGTAGCTGGAGTGCCAATTAAGTAACGAGTTGATGAACACCGAGTATTGATAAGCAGGACTTTTCGACAATGAGGTCATTACAGACACAGCAAGTTGCTTGTACTAGTAGGAACAAGGAAGGTATTGGCCATGGGATATGTTAACGCACCATTCCGGCATTTTTCTGGAATTATTTTGGGGAACCATTGAAAATCTAAATTAATCTAGCTGGAAAAGGATTCAAACCCAGAACTTCCTGAATATTAATCCAATATGCTCGGCCCGAATATCGGTATCATTCAGATATTCCTGATGTGACTATGATTTGCATAAAAGTAATCTCAGTATTTCATTCAGAAATTAAACTTGCAGCATTTTGAGATTTTGAGTCCGTAACACAATGAGAACACACTTTATGCAAGTTTATTTGCAAGTCTGCATTTTTGCGAGCGTCTCGAGGTGATTTCACAACCAAGGTCACTAAGACGTTACCTTTCGCGTAAAGAAGTTCCGGGTGCGAATCCCAGCTGAGGCGTTCAGGCTAATTTTGCACGTAAGCAGCGTGGACATTTATAATTCCACTAAAATAACAATCAACATATTACATTATACACATGCAGTTTAGCTGTTTTTTTTCCGCACTAAGACGCGAGGAAAAATGCATCAACTTTGTTTTAAATTTCATTCTAATAAAACAATACTAGTTAAATAATGTATATTTGCACACTTGTTTAAATCATACTCTATAAGCAGTTACTAAAACATCTTGGATTGCGCCATCTTGGATTCCGCTATCTTGTGTGGCCTTGATCGTGACCTTTAATGGCCATATTGTTTCCGGTCGACATCTCTTTTTCCATCCACCATCTTGGTTCCACCCGCCATCCTTTTTCTGCCCAGCATCTTGTTTCCCAATTACTCACCTTCGTTTGGCCTTAGTCATCTTGGATATCGTCTACTGTTGTTCTCTCGCCGTCGACTAGGGTGCACCACTGATCCCTGTAATGTTTATTGCTGCTATAGTGTGCCTACATCGTCCGCCATATTGTTTCCACTTGTCCTTCGTTCAATTGCCGCCTTCTGCTAGGCGCATTTGTGTCGCTCTCGCTCGACCGCCATGTTATGCCTAGAGATGACCACTAGGGGCGCTGCTTTATATCGTCTGGAGTAGGGTGGGATCAAACTGCCATGCTTTGGGTCGCCAGCACGGTGGACGCCCTAGATGACTGAGCTATCAGGACATGTGTTGGGACAAGGGTATAAAAGTAGTACATAATATCGAATGTACGTGGAAAAATTATATTTAAAAGAATGTAAGTTTTTGTTGTCATGATTATTTCAGAATAATAATTTGTATAAATAATTTTTTTAATCAATTTTCTTAAAATATTATTTTATTATGATCAATTATAAAAATATGCACTTAAAATAATATATTTTTAAGTATTTATTTTTTACTTTATTTAATACATTTTTAGTTTATTCTTTAAAATATTTATTTTTCTTCAGTGAAGTTTTTTGTGTATGCTGGTCATCCACCCTCCCTCAGTGACTATCTGGATTCACTGTCAGACCCACTTTCCTCATTTTAAGGAAAACCTGGCGCATATGGGACAAGTGAAACTCAAGGTCATCACTGTAAACATCATCATCATCATCGATGTAGTTAAAGACAAATTTGAACTTAAATTCTGACAAGACATAATCCAATACACGTGACAAGGCTTGGCTACCGAAATTGGAACCCATAGGAATACGCGTAAACTCATATTGGCTCCAAGGTGTACTGAAAGCAGTAAACTTCCTACAGGAGGGGTTCAGTAAACATTGATGAAAACTATCGTTCAAGTCTAAGACGGAAAACACGGGCTTTGCCCAAGTGCTGTACGGCACAGTCAATCGTTGGCAATGGAAAGGGATCCTTATAAATATTTTGTTTACCAGGGAGTGATTAACCACCAATCGATATTTGTCGCTGTCTTTTCTGAGCACCAAGAATCCCGGTGAACAATAATCTGAAGTAGAAGATACTATTACACCTGCTTCTAACAATTTATTAATAATTTCTCGGAATGTTTGGAGGTTGGGAGGAGGGCATTTAAAATGGCGGTCCCGCACCAGAATGTCATCTGTCAATGAGAACTTGTAGGGGAGAACGTCACATTTTCCAATGCGTGGAAAAATTACGTCATTAAATTCTTCCCTCAGTTGGATCAAGCGCACTTGAAAATCAGTGGCAGAACTTGTGCCATCCAACAAAGGAGAAAACACCTCCGGAACTGAGTCAACCTGCAATCCAATCCTGATGTTTGGAGAGAACCCAAAGAATAAATAAAACGCGTCGAGGTTAACTGACGCCCTAGCCTTACCCAAAAATTCAAGGCCTAACATAACGTCATGCGACTGATGAAAAAATACGCAAAACGGAAACGTCCAAGAAAACCTACCGTTCTAAAAGTGTAGGTTCACCACTACGTTACTTTTAATGATATCACCGTTAGCGATACACAAACGTTTCTCTGAGATGCAACTGGCACGCCCTTTGGAAATGATCATAGAACCCAAGAGTTTTTTTCAAAAACGAATCGCTCATGACAATGGGTAGCCCCGGTGTCAACCAAGGTGGAATAAATTTGCTCCCCACAGGTGATCAACACCGCACACTTCCTGACAGTGCGCGGGACTATCTTTGACGCGACTGGAACGCCCACGCCCATTTCCAGTCGCAATTCGTTTCCCGTCTTTTGGCAGGAACTACGCCGGTGCCCGAACTCGCCGCAACAAAAACACTTCCTCTCTGATATCGAACGCCTGCTAAGTTGACGATTTCTAGCTGCGTAACATAGAGCGGCACAATAACTGCAACGACCTGAGAACGGCGTTGTTCAACAATCTGTATACTTACGCGGGCGAACGGCGCGGAGTTACCGTCGCTGTCAGCTCGCCCGAGAGGTGTAAAACAAAAGCGATATTCACTGGAGGATACAAGGCGACCTTGAACCTCTACAGTCAGCTGGCGTAGCTCGTTGAAAATTACGTGTAGTAGAAAAACCAGCGT